>PVJC01032495.1:0-12351 GCA_004026665.1 Murina feae
ATACTATATAGTTTTAGTGTTTATTTCAGTTGAGTGGTGGTTTCAAAGTTTGACAGTTTTTAAGAAGTTCTTTCTAACTCTATCCCATCTTTTGTCACTCAGCTTACTTGCAAATTTCAATATTCCTAAATAAACTTTACTTTTACATAAAGTGCAGAAGCACTTTAACATATACTTTCCCTGACCTGGGTATTTACAACACTAACCCAGTTTATTTTTTGAGAAGTAACTTTATTTTACATTTGTCTCTGTGGGTAATGAATGGGATTGATCACAAAAATAAAGATTTGTGCCCTGGCCAGTCTGGCTCGGTGGATAGAGTGTCGGCCTGAGGACTCAAGGGTCCCGGGTTCGATTCCGGTCAAGGGCATGTACCTTGGTTGCGGGCACATCCCCAGTGGGGAGTGTGCAGGAGGCAGCTGATCAATGTTTCTCTCTCATCCCTCTCTCTCTTCCTCTCTGTGAAAAATCAATATACATGAAAAAAAACCTTTAAAAAAAAGAATAAAGATTTGTTTGGTAATGTAAGATTTATGAAACTGAAAGGTAAACCAATTATGTATAGGAGGAAAGTTATCAGGCTTATGATTCTTCTGTAGCATTACAGTTAAAAAAATAAATTCCGGAAACTTCAGCTCATTCTGTATAAATGTTGCAGTTGCTCCTAGGAACTTCAAATTGCCCAAACAGACCAAAATAAAGCTTCTAGCAAGAGCAAAACCAAATCCATAGTAAGCAACAAGGATGAACAATAAGTTACCTGCTAATGTTGCTGCTGCAGCCAATCCTGCTGCGGTATATGGATCAGTCCCTGCAGGAGGAGCACTAATAATATATGGATTTGGCACAAATGCAGCTGGAGCAAGGCCTGCTGAGAATACACCAGCTGTATTTAAAAGGGGGAGAAATAATGAATGAAAATGTAAAGTATGATTTTCGTCATTAAGTAAAAACATTACTACTCTGAATTTGGGACGGAGAAGAAGAATGTACTTAACAGTTTAAATTCTTGGGCATTTAACAATATAGGAAAAGGTTTCTCATTTCTGAAATAGAGATTCTGATGGTCAGGGTTTTCACTTTTCCAACCAGGAAATAAACCAAAGTTAACTAAAATCAGATAGGCATAAAAACGGTTACATATGATAAAATGACAAAACTATACATGCACATTTATTATGTCATATTCCTGGCTTTGGTACTATAATTATGTAAAGTGTAGCCAGGGAATCTTTAAAAAACCCAACACAGACAACACATATTTGAACTCTAGGAGTAACAAATGTGTCATTTTAATAATTCGCATTAAAGACTAAAGGTTGCTCGGCTGGCTTGGTTCAGTGGTTGAGTGTTTACCTATGAACCCGGAGGTCACAGTCCCTAATATGAAGGTCAGGGCATACGCCCAGGTTGTGAGCTCAGTCCCCAGTGTGGGGCGTGCAGGAAGCATCCAATCAATAATTATCTCTCATCACTGATGTTTCTCTTTCTCTCCTTTCCTCTCTAGGGAAAAAAAGACTAAAGGTCCAAAACCTTAATGAAGAAATAAAATATTTTTAAATTTTTTCTTAGGATTTCTATTTTTAAGCTGCTTTATAAAGAAACATTCTGTTCTAGCCAGTTCTGCTCAGTGGATAGAGCATCGGCCTTCGAACTGAAGGGTCCCAGGTTCAACTTCAGTCAAGGGCACATGCCAAGGTTATAGACTCGATCCCCAGTGTGGGGTGTGCAGGAAGCAGCCAATCAATGATTCTCACTCATCATTGATGTTTCTCTTTCTCCTTCTTCTTTCCTCTCTGAAATCAATAAAAAATATTTTTTACAAAAAATAAACATTCTGACTTGATAATGGATACAATAATTTTACTGGAATTTCCAAGTGTTTGACTTTCTCAACTGCACATTGTGAAATAAAATTATTTGCTGACATCTTTCACTGAATAAAAATCTAATAAAATAATATGCTAATCAGTGCCACCCCACTACACCCTAAGCCACGCCCACTAACCAATCAGAGCAACTATATGCAAATTAACCCAACCAAGATGGTGGCTTATTTGCATACGTAGGCACAAAGTAGAGGAGCTGGAGCAGCAAAGACCTGAGGCTCCGGGGCTGGAGCCAAGACCTGGGTCCCGGGAGCCGGAGGAAAAACCAGTGCCGGCAGCCAGAGGAAGGGAAGGCCTATTGCACGAATCTCTTCGTGCAACAGGTCCCTAGTGTTTATATAACCAAGGATACACATAATAATCAGAAACAGTTCTTCCCTAGTAAATCTTTACTCCTGCCATGTAATCTATTAATCTTTGATGATCTCAATGAGATTTTTAAAAAAAAGAGTAAAGAAATAACATTCAGTAAAATGAAATATATCTAAATGTTTTAACACAGGATTGAGTTTAATCAAAATGGTAACTTATAAAAACTCACCTATATGTGGCTGCTGAGCTGCGGCTAATGCATACTGCTGCTGTTGAGCTGCAGTTAACTGCTGAACTGTTAATGCATTAGTCCTCTGAAAGAGCTATTAGGGGAAATATTTAATATAAAAATTAGTCTAAAAGAATTATATTTCTATTTAGAAAACTGTGAATAGAATATTTTATGCACTTAGTTAAAAAACTTTCTCAACTACAAAAACATTTATTCAATAAAACATGAAGTGTTCCATAGCATCCCTATTACTCATGTTAATGCCAGATAGTACTGCAGGCTACACACCAGTACATAGTTAAGAGGAGCCTCTTTGAAGAAGGGGCATGCTTACCTGCTGCTGGGAATTGTAGTCAAAAAGGCCTACAGTAGCTCCTGAAGAGTCCATTGGTACCTGATTACCAGGATAGTCAAACTGTAAAGAATCCAGACCAACTTGTTCCATGGCATCCAGATTCTGAGTTTCAGGATTTGAAAATTCTTCAACAAGTGGTTTATTAGTTGTAGGATTAGGAAGAGGGCCCAATCCTTCTGGGGAATTAGTATTGGGGCCCAGGCGCTCAACTACTTCAGTTGGAGAGGCTTGACGACTTCCAGGAGTACGACTATAAAAGAAAACAGAAAGGCATTATGAATAAAAGTAACAAGTAACTCAAAAATTGAAATGGGAAAGCAAGAAAATCATAAAAAACAGATGGTTGTAAAGTAGAGAGGACAAATTCGGCACCCCAGGTCACCAACCATTTCACTTTAAAATATTATTTGTCAGTCTAAACTAAATTCTTCTGAAGAACTGACATGGTTTTATCTATAAAAATTATTAATGAATATTCTTTCCAATTTAAATAGCATAAAGATATAACTCAATTTTATAGATAATTGGCCAATACCACAACTTAGGCTTAGACTACCTAAAATTTTTTGCTCAAATCATAGACAAAATGAATAGTAGGTATATGAAGAGCAACGATAAGAGGCAAATGTGGGAAAGCTCAAAACCAAAACACCTGCCTGGCCTGTCTACCAGCAGCACAGAATTTTGTCGTAATATTCTGCTAAATATTTCAGGAAGAAAAACTGGCTAAAGGGATCGCTATTGCCTTCAAGACTTAAGGGTGTAAATGTAGAATACAATAGGAAAAGGCAGTTGAACTGCCTAAAGATTTACTAGGGAAGAACTGTTTCTGATTATTATGTGTATCCTTGGTTACACATATTAAAATCTAAGTAAGACAAACAGCGGACTCCTAACTCTGAATATGATTTTAAGCAAATCATTTCATCCTTCTAGGCCTCAGTTTCTTTACTGAAGAAACTAGATGACCTGTGGTTCCAAGTAAGAGAAACAAACCAAACACTATTTGTAAACACTCCCCACCCCCACTCCAGGACAGCCCCCCAATTTGGCATAATCGTTATAACACCAAATTGTTCCAGTTTAATTAAGTCATCAGAAAGAAATGAAAATGTGTAACACTGGTCAAAACTGTTTTTCTACTGACTAGCCTCCTTAACTTTCCCCAAGCAATTAATTAACATTGGACTAAATTTTAAGCAATGACTTTTTATAAAATCAACATCTCTCATTGTCTAAACTTTCTTTTTACTTCTAGACATAATAAATCCTCATTTATAGTCTGTGTTTTTCTACAGTAATATTTATTTTTAAATTTATCTTTAACGTTGAAAGTATTACAGATTTCCCCATTGACTCCCTTCACCCGCCCCCCATGGCAATTCCCTCCTGGCCCCTCACCACGCTACTGTATGTATCCATGGGTTATGCACATATGCATATAAGTTCTTTGGTTAATCCCTACCCACCCACCCACCCACCCCCATCTTCCCTCCGAAATATTTTAAATAAGATCCTTTCCCCGTACAAGAAATAAATTTGTTTTGAGGAACAATAAGTTCATAGTACATTCATATATTAGTGCTTTAAAAAATGGCAATAATTATTTTACCTGGCTTTCAATGCCAGTTGTTACACCTATGTAACTGCCCTCAACTATCAGGTACTTTACATTGGAATAAATTTGCTAACACATACAGAACATTTTACACATCACTGAATTTTAAGAATGATTTCCCAGATATTTAGGTGAACTTACATTTTATTTAAAGATCAACCACTGTCCATATAACATTAGAAAAAATTTCAAATTCCTTTCCCCTTTATGCATACCTAATTTTTCATGTGACTATTCCAAAGGTTTATTTATCATTCAGAATATATGGAGGAGGGGAGTGAGACTGAAATCAGCCAATTAAAAAAATAAAAAGACAGTCAGCTATAGTTTTTTTATTCGTTTCAGTTCTATTCTGAAAATGTATATTGATGACTTATGAGTTAATGTATATATGAATGATATGCAGCACGGTGACCATATGGCCACAGCTATTAGTTTAAAATGCTTTTACACTGTAAAGTACAATACTGTGTCAAAAAATAATTCCTAAATAATTTAAATACATACTCCAAACTCAACAGAATAAGATTAAAATGCTAATAAATGTAAAGTTCATATTAATATGGAAAAGTATAACCTATTATACAAAACAACTCTAATTTAGCAAAAAGTGCAGGATATAATAGGAAAAAAGTCATATGCTATCAGTGGTGCTCTTTTCTTGCTATAGTTAATGGTGTATTAACACTTCAATTATAAATGTATACTCTGAGGGGTTTATAATCAATTCAGTTTTAAATGCATGCCCTTGACCAAAATTTAGATTAGGTAACAGCAGAAGAGCAAAATCAGGATAAGGTTCTAAAACAAACTGACTAGCATTAAATTTCTTATCAAAAGAGGTTTCCTGGTTTTGGATGCTTTTTTGCACTTAGGACAAATAAAATAACACTTTTAAAGAGCCCTTGTTTCTCTGCTTTTAATAACTAAGGCAGTGAACGTAAAAGTATACTACCCACATGTACCTATACTCAGTTAACTGAGATTCCACGGTTCAGAAAATCTCAAAGAAATAACTCATTTTCAGGGACAGGCCACAAAGCATCTGATTATAAAGTATAAAGTATAGGAAATCATTACAAAGAAACAACTTCCCAATATTTAGACAAAGGTGCACCACCAGGTTATGTAAGACCAAAGGTTACAAGAAATATTTGTTTAATTGCCAGAAAGAGACAACTAAAAAGCTACAACTTATAGAATTCTGAGCTGAAAGCTAACTTTTTGAAGCCTCTAATCCCACTTCCCAATTTCAGGAATGTTAAGTATTATCACAAATTCATATAAAGGTCACAGATCCTAAGAGCTAATTATGTTTCCTCATTTTCAAGATTAAGAATTAAATTGGAGGTAGGAAACACAAAACAGGGATAAAAATAGGAAACTTCACAGAAAGGTGCTTAAGAGCAACCCCAAGCCCTAACTGGTTTGGCTCAGTGGATAGAGCGTCGGCTTGTGGACTGAAAGGTCCCAGATTCGATTCTGGTCAAGGGCATGTACCTCGGTTGGGGACACATCCCCAGTAAGGGGTGTGCAGGGGGCAGCTGATTAATGTTTCTCTCTCATCAATGTTTCTAACTCTCTATCCCTCTCCCTTCCTCTCTGTAAAAAATCAGTAAAATATATTTAAAAAGAAAAAAAAAAAGAGTAACCCCAAGAAGTCTGCCAGGAAAAATCACAGATTAAATTTGAAATCCACCAAACTTTAGCAGGAAGGGAAAAGTTAAAATTTAGAAAGGTAGCCGTAGCTTCTAACATTAATGCCCTCAATGGAATGCACTAGATGAGAGAATATTTTTAAGAATTGTTTTTTTTTTTAATGGCTCATAATCATTAACTAATATTTCTTATTTTAAAAATTAAATCTTCCTCCAGAGTAACACAAGATATAAAGGGAAATAAAATAAACCAAAATTGGAAAAATGTCTATATTAGTTACATTAACTAGTAGTAATAATCCCTAAAGAGATATGCTTTTCTTCTTGAGAAAGTTAAAATCTTACTTAAAATCTTTGCAATCGGCATCCATTCCATTTGGTAAACCTCTGCCATTTATTTTAGAATCATCATCATTTCCTTGTTTAAGATCTCTGTTTTGGTCCTCCTCAAATGGAGAAGCCTTGCCTTTTTGATCTCCTTTCTCAGGTCCATCTGTTTCAGCATCTCTAGTGCCCTGAGGAAAAAGAATCTGTTTGATTCTGAATATTTAATAGAACACACAAAAAGGGCACCATAAGGTGACCTAAAACTACACTATGGTGCATGTAAACAATAAAAACATTGAATCTTACTTTAATTTTGTAGTCAACTAATTTATCAAAGGCCAAAAAACTGAGTACAAACCAGTGATTTATAACAGAAGGGCTAAGGCAACCTTAACTATAGCGGTGCTGAATAAGCGGTAACACCACAAACGAGATTAAAATTCTACTTAATGCAGAGATGATTTTGTTTACTCACTTCCAGATCAAGTACTACCACAAATAAGCAATTTTAACCTTGCAAATTATGTATTGTAATTAATATGGTTTGATTTTTGTAACATGGTTAAGAATATAAATATTCTCAGGGGTTCTACTGTTTCATGTATTTCAAGAAGTGGCCAAGAGAAGATGAGCACTAATAGCTACTAGCCACACAATTTCCTTTAGCTCTAGGAAGGGCCAGAAAAATAAACTGATTTAAAGATAACCAAATAACCATTGAGCAATTATTAAATATTTGTTTATTCAAAATACTTACAAAAGTTCCCTTCCTAAATCGAGAATCCAATTTATCAGCAGGAGAAGAACTTAGCACATATTCTACCATGCTCACACCAAGGCCTCCACTTTCTGATCGCGGAGACAGTATTGCATTTACTTCACTGTTTCCATGAAAACCCTGTCCAGATCTTCTCTGTACCATAATAGGCTGGGACAGTGAATGGTCTGTTTGGAAGAAAGAACACAATTTCACATCTGTACTTTTAAATTAACTGAATAAACTTACACAAATTAATACATTAAAATAAGAAAAATCATTATACTGTTTTGTTTTTAATGTTATTAAAATCTTTATGAAAAGCTCTTCATGCTGCTGAGACTTACTGGGCACATGTCTTAAACCAGATAAAAAGAGCTATTTGATAAAAAAAAGAAAAAAAAACGTAAAAGCCTATGTGAAGTTTCATGTTTGTTTTAAATATGTCAACCAAAAAGGGTCAATGGAGAAGCAATCTGAAGGCTTGGTTGCCTATAAACATTAAAAATAGAAGGTTCTTCAAATTGATGGTTGCCAGATGGGAGGGGGGCTGGGGAAATGGGTGGAAAAGGTACAGAGATTAAGATGTACAAATTACCAGTTATAAAAACAGTCATAGGGAATATAAAGTACAGCATAAAAGTGTAATATGTTAAGTGTCCGACCAATTGGTCGACCATTCGATTAACCACTCAATTAGTCGCTATGATGTGCACTGACCACTAGGGGGCAGATGCTCCAACTGGTAGGTTAGCTTGCTGCTGGGGTCTGGCTGATAGGGACTGGGAAAGAGGGCCAGACATGCCCTGGAACCCTCCCATGCTCCCTCCCCAGCCGGCTGGCCCCCAATGGCCCTGATTACCTGCCAGGCCAAAAGACCCCACCTATGCAGAGAATTCATGTACTGGCCACTAGTAATATAGTAAGTACATATAGTATCAGATGGGTACTAGGCTTATTGGAAAGATAATTTTATAAGTTATATAAATGTCTAATCACTATGTTGTATCCCTAAAACTAATACTGTATGCCAACAGTAATTGAAAAAAAAAGTTACTTTGGTGATTCATAACAATTCAAAACAAAAACCTTTAGGAATAAATTCTAGAATAAAAATAACTGTTCCTAAACTGGCAGAGGCACTTTTCAAGATCACTGTTATGTACTGGGCAGATGCAGAACATGTGGCAACACTGCTATAACCACAAACTTAATTGTGTTTATAGCACAAGCTAGTAGTAACACAAAATTTCCTATTCTTGGTGTAAAAACTATGTATTGAAGATGTTTAAAAACAAACAAACAAACAAACAAACAAACAAAAAAACATAACCCCACAAGAAATCTAAGTATCACTTAAAGGGTATTTTAAACAGTCCCTTCTAGTTTAAAAGTTTCCCATTTATTTTTGTTTAACAAAAAATTATCCATCTGGTACAAATACCCTTTCTAAATGTTTCTGTGACAAGAGAAAAGGCAGTAATTAAGTTCTGAGAGCAAATGAATACAAATATAATAAAACATTTGAGGCAACATTCATATAGATTTGCAACAAAAAAAGTTTTTAAAGGAACCAATAGGCTCTTAGCTACCTCTGGCTTTTTTGTGAACATGTTCAATACTAAATAAGAGATCTAGTCCTTAAAGGGCTGAACTACCACAGAAGTACCTAGTCTTTATTTCGTTAAGTGTAATAATTTTTAAATGATTGCTACTTTTGTTAAATCATATGAAAACATTTCTATGAGAAATTTAGCCATATATTTTATTTGATCATTCACCCATTCATTTACCCAGTTCAAATACTGATTTACTGTCTGTTGTATGAAAGAACAAACAAGACAGTCCCTACTCTCAAAGATATTATAGGCTTAATAGAAGGCAATCATAACAGAGTAAAAGTGCTTCAGTAAAAACAATTCAGAATATTATTAGAAGGGAAGAAAAGGGTATCAATCTTTTCTAGTCTTAGAGTAAACTCTAATAGGAAGGGCAAGAATGAAAGTGGGGGGGTAGAGTGAAGCTGGGGGTGGAAAGAGAATTTCAGTTAAGAGAAACCAGCATGTTCAAAGATCTGGAAGTTCCAGCACAAAATGAAATTAACAATCTCAAGTACTTCAGTTCAGCTGAGAAGGAAATATGACAGGTTCCTGCAGTCATGGAAATAATCTTTCTTAAAACAACAGTTCCTTTAGAACAGGAATATTATTTGTTCAGTAAATACCATAACTCCATTCATTTCTCATGTCTATTACTAAAAACTAATATTCCTCTTCAAAATTTTATCCTTACAACTAAAGAAATTGGGAGAGTGGTATAAGGAATTAACTAAAATTATAAATTATAAATATCAGGAACATATGTTGTACTCAAGATGCTTTGCTTTGGAATGCTTTAAAAAATATCTGGTTCTGGTAAATAAAGTTATTAATCATTCCACTCCCAAAACAAAAATCAAAGCATGTCAATCTACCAAGTTTTCAAGCACATGTGATTTCTAGCATTACAAGTAAGTGCCTTTTAGGGGAAAATGTATCCCAGTCCAAATAAATGAATACTTTAAATTAAGAGTCCAATCTAATATATGTCGGGGGGGGGGGGGTTCCTTGAGGCAAAAGATCAAATCTCATTTATTGGTTTGAGAATACATTACCAATGGCTGGGGAAATGGGTGGAAAAGATACAGATCAAGCACTACCATAAATTGACAGTGCTTACTGGTTAAACTCAAAGAAAATTCTCATTATTTTAAGGAAAATTTAGTCTAAATTAGTAGTTACCAAAGCTTTCAATTTTTCTCTTAAATATGTGTTTAACTGATTTCAGAGAGATGAAGGGAGAGAAATATTCATTAGCTGCCTCCTGTACGCCCCCTACTGAGGATCAAGCCTGCTGAACCAGGGCATGTGTGCGACTAGAAATAGAACTGGCAATCTTTTAGTGAATGGAAAAACGCTTAACCAACTGAGCCACACTGGCCAAGGCTTTCATTCCTTTTTCCATTTTAAATGTAGAGTATTAATTGCCAGAAAATAGACTGAGGAATTGGGGAGCTGGGTGAAAAAGGTTAAGGAATGGGGAACCACAAACTGGTAGTCACAAAATGGTCCTGAGAATGTATAGTACAGCAGAGAGAATATAGTCATTAATGTAGTAATTATGTACAGTCCCAGTTGGGTACTTGTAAAGTATAGGATTGTCTAGACACTATGGTGCACACATAAAACTGGGGGGGGGGAGGCATAGCCAGAGTGGCTGTGGTTCAGTGTCAACCTATGAACCAGGAGGTCACAGTTTGATTTCTGATCAGGGCACATGCCAAGTTGCAAGCTCAATCCCGAACAGGAGGCATGCAGGAGGCAGACGATCAATGATTCTCTCTCATCACTGATGTCTCTATTGCTCTCTTCCTCTCCCTTCCTCTCTAAAGTCAACAAAAAAATATTTTTAAAAAATTCAGTCTGCTCCCTTTCTGGGAATTCTATCTTACTAAGGAAGTTTACTTTCTTTTTGGGTGTGGCTATCTTATAAAGCTAGATTAAGGTGCAATTTGATAAATCTGTCACTGTCCTCTAATATAATTTAAAATTTCTATGGTTAATGCAGCCTCTATTTTAATGAGAATTCAGAATTATAGAATCAGTTTTCACTTCAAAGAAAAATTTGTAAAATCTTATTGTGACAAGCACATCTAGTCAATAAGTAATTTTATACCTGAAACTGTGCATTATAATGATTAATGAAATCTTCAATCAAGACATCACAAATTTTCTCCAACTGTAGCCTGGGAGTAGGCAGGGTTTTTTAAAAGTCCAATAAATTAATAATTCTCACACATATATCACAAACTTACGAGAAGTTCCCCATGCAGTCTCTCTCCATTCATCATCCCCAAGAAAAATGCCTTTTTGTCCATCTTTTGTTGAATCATCAGGTTCCCAAAACTTTTTGGTAGGCAAAAGCTATTTGGGGGAGAAAAATATTACATTTAAATTTTATTCTAATTACAAATAACTAATATGTAGAAGAAAGCAAACTTACCACTAATATGTACAAGTTAATTTCAATGAAAATTCAGAGTTACCTAATTTGTCAATAAAAAAATAACTTCCTACTTATATTTGAGTACTGGCTCTAATAATTCTAGACCTAAACATTATATCAAAGTCAACATCTGACTTCTAATTTTTAACAGTTTTCAAAACACATATTGGTTGAATGTCATGTGATTTTCCTTATAAATTTATCAAAAAAACTTACTAAATTTCTAAGATATAGGTAATACAGCGATAAAAAATTTGCCCTTACTTCCAAACACTGCCCTTGGTTCACCTCCTATCCTATAGCTTCCTTGATGGAAAACATTATTTTCATTCCTACTTCACTTAATCAATGGAAGTGAACTTCACAACTCTTCCTAGGTACTGATCCTAGTAACCCATCAATTCCAAATCAGGAAGCTATAGATAATGGAAGAGATACACAGAAAAAATCCTCAAATACTTTGGAGATAACAATTTCAAAGTCATGTGCTCTTTCTAAACTATATTGCAACATACACAGCACATAAAAGTTATATTGATACAATTATTCACTGATTACTCAAAATGTACATTTGGCCAATTCCTAACCATACTTTAATATTCATCTCAGGTCTCTCCTATTCACTTTCCCTAACAGTCAGGAGGTGGACTGGAAATATGTTTATTTGGAAAAAAAAAAAAAGACTGTTTTTCTGAGACATGCATTTGACATTTTAAAGCATTTGGAAGTCTACCATCTGTCTCAGCCCAATCTTTATGCTCAGAATTAAACATGTATATACTTATTCATGTTGCCTCTTTAAAGGCATTGGAGACCCTATCTTCAGAGAGTTCAGAACATAAAATTAACTATAATAAAATAAATAGTAAAACTTGAATTGTGTCTGAGAGATAAAATTGTGTGTGTTGGGGTGAGGAAGACAAAGTAAATCATAAACAAAGGAACAACTTGAGAAGATGCAGAGTATGGAATAGGGTATGAGACAGAGGAACAGATGCAGGAAGGTCAAAGTTAATACTGATAAAGGTACTTAGGTCAGAAACGAGAAACGTTAAAAGACATACTAAAGAAACTGCATATTACATTAAAGCCAAAGAGAATCAAGAAAGGCTGGCAAGAGTGACACTGTGTTTAGAAAACAACTGCAGGTGCACATTGT
>PVJC01032496.1:0-19896 GCA_004026665.1 Murina feae
CAGTACCCAATTCATGTTATAACTTGCATTATCATCGTGTTAACAGGGTCATATGTTATTTCCTCCTATTTGTAAGTAACCCAATTAAGATAGACTTCTTTCTGTTTTACTTAGATTTGTATGTTTTCTATTAAACAATAAGTTTTTGTATAAGATTTGACCCAGTTCATTTATCATAACCTTTCTATTCCATCCTAAAATGCTGGAAGTACAGCAACTTTTTCTACATAGAAATATTGATATGCTGACCAATTAAATAATAACTTTAGTAATAATAGAATTCCAAAAAATTTCTCCATTTCTTTCTAATTCCTAATTTGCCAACGCCATGCTGGCTTAGAAATTACTGTAAAGTGTTGCCCTGGCCAGTGTGGCTCAGTTGGTTGGGCATCATCCTATGCACTGAAAGGTTGCCATTCAATTCGCAGTCAGGACACAGGCTCTGGTTGTGGCTAGATCTCTGGTCGGGGGAGTGCAAGAGGAAGCCTATCAATGTTTCTCTCTCTCTCTCTCTCCCTCTCCCTAAAAAAAAAAAAAAAAAAAAAAAAAAAAAAAAAAAAAAAAAAAAAAAAAAAAAAAAAAATCACTAGAAAATCTTGTTAAAAAAGAAAAGAAATCATAAAGTTTTGCCTTAAACCTGAAGGTTTGTGGGTGTTTTTTTTTAATTCTATATTCTTGAGATGCTTCTCCCTCCCAGAAGCATTTCTGTGCCTTTTCCTTCCCCCCATTCTTTCCTCTTAGGCATGTATCTCCTAAACTCTAAGGGTTCCAATAAGACTTGGAACCAGGTGAGCAATGGGCAATGACTACTCGTCTCGGGCTAACCCCCTGAACCTGTCTCCAAGGTCCTCTTTGTTGCTTCTTCTATTCTAAGCCCTTCCTTGTTTCACTGTCCCCCAGCTTTAATAAACTTACTGTCAAAATGAAAAAATAATCTGTATTATTTCTTTATAAATTAACTAGAGGCCCAGTGCACAAAAATTTATGCACTCAGGGTGGGGGCGGGGGGCTGTCCCTCAGCCCAGCCTGTGCCCTCTCACAGTCTGGGACCCCTCTTGCCAGCGGAGAGCAGGCCTAAGCTGCAGTCAGACATCCTAAGCGCTGCTGAGGAGGCAGGAGAGGCTACCACCACCACCACTGTACTGGAAGCCATCAGCCTGGCTTGTGGCTGAGCAGAGCTCCCCCTGTAGGAACGCACTGACCACCAGGGGGCAGTTCCTGCATTGAGCGTCTGCCTCCTGGTGGTCAGTGTGTATCATAGTGACCATTCCCAGTCGTTCTGCTGTTAGGGTCAATTTGCATATACCCTTTTATTATATAGGATTTTGTTACTGTTATCATGTTCTGAAAACTATTATAATTGTATTAATGGAAATAAATACAGGCTTGATAGTAGTTTTTGAGTTACCAGCTTTCCTTTACTTATTTAAAGTTGGGTGGCATGGAAGAACAGTAATGTATTACCTGTAGCAATGTGATTGTAAAGGTGGCTAGTATCTATATGTTTTTTACCTTTTTCCCCTGGAACTAGGAAAAAGATTCTATAGCGTTTTTCATATAGAGCAGATTGTAAGAGAGAATGTGTTTAAAGCTTCATTGCTGTTTTGGTTACGGATACAGTTTGTTGACACTCTTGTTTTCATGTTTCAAATGGCCATATGATAAATCACATTTGTCAAGAACCAGTTTCTTCTCAGTGCCCATTTTCACGAACATTTCCCAATATTAACAGTCTGATGTCAAGTGCTGTTCACGTGGAGTTGTGATATTTCCATATTGGAGTCTGTTTTTTCTTTTTACCTTGTCCACTCCTTTTTACTCTCCCCCCCTCCCGCTCACCTTGGCCTGTCTTTCAAACACACGGATGTTGCCTGATTGAGACAGTCCTGTTTTATATTTAGTTTTACATAAGGTTGGTGTATTTTGGCATGCACGCCATAAAAAGATAGGATATAAAATGAAGAACATGCAATTATTCTACTTAACTACACAAAACTGTTAGCCCAGTGAAAACAAATGAGTCAGCTTTCTTCTTTTAAAGCCGTCTGAGAATTAGGTATCACAATCACTGCCTGTCATTTGTTATCCTGGTTATCTGGACATTTTCACACATTCAGTCAGAGCTTCCCTTGTATTAATTGGTACTTCTTTCCCATTTGAGGACTGCTGCAATGATTAGACCATCCTTCTCAGGAAACTTCATTATATAGCACAGTGGTGCTTTTCATACATGAATGTGTACATGATATCATCTGGGAAATCTGGTTAAAATGCAGAGTTGATTTGGTAGGTCTAGGGAGAAGCCAGTAATTCTGCATTTCTAACAAGTTCACAGGTGATAATGATGATGCTGGTCTGTCTCTAATCCATATGACTAAAGAACTGAGTGCATTTTTGGCCAAGACTTAGATCCTTCCATATTCCTGATTTTTTATATGTCCAAAGATCAATAAATTATTTTGCTTCATTTCCCTCTTCCCACATGATACAAGGGAATAATCCTATATCCTCTCCCCTTATCCTTTTTAGTTAAGGAACTTCTTACTTTTGTATCCTATATCTTAATAGAAATGTCAGACAATATGGTGTTATACAATTGTTATTTACTTGGTATATTTGTTATTCTATATAATAAAAGGGTAATATGCAAATTGACCCTAACGGCAGAAGACCAGAATGACTGCTGGACCAGTCACTATGAGGCACACGGATCACCTCTCAGTTCCTTTCCCCAGCTGGCAGGCTCTAATCGCCTGATGGTGAACAGGGATCCAGAGTTGAGTGGCGGGGGACATGGGTGGTGCCAGGCCAAGGCCCCCACCCCTCGGGTGGCTCCACACAGAGGGTGGAGGCAGAGCTGGCGATTGGGTGGGAACAGCCGACCTCTCGGTCCTTTTCCCCGGCCGTCAGGCACTGATCACCCGATGGATGGCGAATGGGGAACTGGGGGTGGGTGGTGGCGTAGGGTGGGGCAGGCTGTGGGAAGCCAGGGAAGATGGCCCTGTCACAGGCCAGGCCTAGGGATTGTACCCGCACACGAATTTCTTGCACCGGGCCTCTAGTTTATTATATATTTGATGTTACATATTACTTGTTGCAACATCTCCAAGAAGAGCAGTAAACTGTTTTCATACCAGTGGTACTCTCACTATTTCATGCTATAGAATTATCTGTTAATGCAATGTGAATTTTTTTCCATACAAATAGAATTCTGAAATTTTAGTAATTATGTTATTTATTATTATTATTATTTTAGTCTTTTGTATCCATATGCATCAGTTTGTACTCAATTTGTCTTCTTTTATTTCAAGGGTGTGATTACTTTAGAGTCCCTTGGTAAAAGGGGTTATCGAGTACCTCCTTCAGGAACAATACAAGTGGTATGTGTTTTATAGCCTACAATTGCAATAATCATTCTCTCACATACATATAGAACTTAGCCCTTTCTCCTGCTACTGCTGCTGCAACGACTTTGGTAAGTAACAGTGGGCTGCAGCTTTGTTTGGAGTTTCCCTGCTCTGCCCCAGGAATGACCATTTGGGGCCTTCATAAAAGGAAAGCATTAATTAGCTAATCAAGGTGAACGCATTAAAAGAAATAGTATATGGCAGTTCACATAACTTAAATAGGGCTGTTCTAATATAATCAGAACCTAGCATTACCAGTGTCTTCTATTTAAAATAGTAAGCCAGCCCTGACCAGTGCCTTCTATTTATGATAGTAAGCTAGCCCTGACCGGTTTGGCTCAGTGGATAGAGCATCGGCCTGCAGACTGAGGGGTCCCAGGTTTGAGTCCGGTCAAGGGCATGTACTTTGGTTGCAGGCACATCCCCAGTAGGGGGCATGCAGGAGGCAGCTGATTGATGTTTCTCATCGATGTTTCTAGCTCTCTATCCCTCCCTTCCTCTCTGTAAAAAAATCAATAAAATATTTTTTTAAAAAAAAATAGTAAGCCAGATGGAGATAAACCTATTCAAAAGGATACCCCAAATATTAGACCCCAGGAACACTTGGGGATCAAATTACATATCCCTAGGGTAACAGTTTCTACATTGATCTAATGAGAATGCCATCCGGCAGAGAAGACATGTGTCCTTTCGGCCCAGGTGCTGATGTAGTTTGGGTCCAGGAGAGCCATTCCAGCCCAGAGCAGTCCTTTGGCATCCTGAGTCTGAGGTTCTCATAAGAGTAATTAGATAATTAGATGTCAGGGCTGCCACTGAGTGCATCTCCAGTTCAGACCCAGGATCATCTTGAAAGCCCCCGAGTCTGTTAATTGCAGAGTTGGCCCTGGCAGACTGAATAGAGTCTCTTTGGTATTTGTCAGTTATACCTCAATAAAGCTGAAATTAAAAAAAAAAAGAAAGAGTCTAGTGAGCTCCTCACGTTTAGGATCTGGTGTAATTCAACAAGCCTTTTTATGACCTTCGGCTTCGGTGGGATCGGTGCTCACCAGACCGCTTTTACTCATCACCTTGTTCCACGACAGCCAAGGAATCTGTACCTTTGTTTATTCCACATCACACAGGAATGAAGCAGGACTCTGCAATATGTATATGAGGGTAGATATTGCAATATTGAGGAAGAATCACCGCATATTAATGTAAAATATGTTGAACACAAATCTTGAACCAAAAGGATGATGCTCTGTTCTCTTGCCTCTGGCTGTGTAGAGCATGTGCAAATGTGCGTCACTGGAAAGCTAGCTGTCAGTTGTCGTAATAATGAGGCATAAACACAAAGGCAGCACAGTCGCCTCTTGTTTGAGGACTGCCAACTTCAATGGTTAATCTTAAATATGAAATTTAGGTATATCTTTAATTTCTCACGTAGTTTGATTATATAAACATGGTTTGAACTCCTGGCTTACTAGTTGTGTGGTTTGTTGAATGTATTAGCCTTAAATCTTAAGACTCACTAGATTTTTAAAAATTGGATCATAATGTTGATATATTTCTCATTTTGATTCAGTGAGTGATGTCCAGTGCCACGGATGAGCTTCAGAAAGCATGGGCACCAAGTTACCTATTGATGTGTTGGTAATTTGGTTAAAGTCAGATCAGCAGTTTGGGATTTTGTTTATAAATCAGCATTTAAAAAAATAATATTCCTTTGATTATTCATAGTCAAGTGTCAATTGAACTGAATTTAGTCTTCACCAAGGATACATAGTTTGGTATATTTATGATATTGATGATTTTAAAAAGTGTTACTGCAGTTTTTGAAATGAATTCAACTATGAGAACATAAAGTTTTATTTAGATTACTTGATAACTAATAATGATGAACTTTATTCTCTAAATTTGGAAGCATTTCAAATAAGAAAAAGTCTCTTTTTTGAGAATATATTTTAAATTTTATAATAACTATATGTACCTAAAACACCAAAATGTCTTCCTTTATTAAGCTTTTATTTTTAAAAATTCTATTTATTCGCTATGAAAATAGGAAGAAAATTAAAATTGTATTTTGAGAAAATTGCAGTTGATACACTGTAATGAAACTAATGTTTGAAATGAGTGAACTGGATTATTTTAATCCATTGAGGATATATATTGAATAATCTACTGGAGTAATTTATTAAAATTTGAAAAAGGAGTAAAGGTTATATATTGTCTATTAATATAAAATTTGTGATTAAAATTTTTCATTTGCTTTAGTATTTTATATTATTGTTAAATAATATAAATTGAACCATTTAAAAAAATATTGAATGTCAGTTCATAAACTTCTGAAATTTTATTAGCTTTAGTCTCCAAAACTGAATTATATTCACTGGCATTAATTTATTATTTAAAATCTTTTTTATTATTGGCATAAATATTTTTAGTCACATCAACAAATCACTGTTTTTAAAAAATAATTTCTGTATTGTTTCTTTAGACCTTATTTAATCCCAATAAGACTGTGGTGAAGATGTTTGTTGTGATATATGACTTACGAGATATGCCAGCCAATCATCAGACATTCCTACGACAAAGAACTTTTTCTGTACCAGTTAAACAAGAAATGAAGAGAAGTGTTAATAAAGAGAACATCCGTCATACAGAAGAACGGTTATTACGCTACCTCATACATCTGAGGTAATATTTAAAATGAGAATAAAAATGTTACTTTAGAAGAACAACTTTTTTTAGTTTATTAAAAACTGTCTTCTAATTTGACCAGTGCCCCTTGGGATTTGCTTAACTTGGAAGCTTTGATGATATGCCAGGCTGCAGAAAGCACATGGCACATCTTCTTGCAGTCATTATTACCTCTTGAATTGGAGGAGTTTTCATTTCTAGCTGTATGCAAAGTATTTTATAACAAAACAAAATGCTGATAAATCTGGTACAGTGAGACACATTTTCTAAACCAACACTGTCCAATCCTATATAATAAAAGCCTAATATGCTGAGTGTCCAACCGTTCGACCGATTGACCGATGGCTATGACGTGCACTGACCACCAGGGAGCAGACACTCCAACTGATAGGTTAGCTTGCTGCTGGCATCTGGCTGATCGGGACTGGGCAAGACTGGCTGGACACACCCTGGAGCCCTCCCACAGCCCCTCCCCGGCCTGGCCTGCTCCCTCTTGCATTCCGAGACCCCTCAGGGGGTGTTAGAGAGCCAGTTTCAGCCCGATCCCCACAGGCCAGGCCAAGGGACCCCACTGGTGCACTGGGACTCCAGTAGAATTACAGTGAGCCAATATGCAGTTATATATTTTCTAGTAGCTATATTTAAAAAATTAAGAAAAAGGAAAGATTAATATATTTCATTTAACCGAACGTATTCAAATGTTATAATTTGAGTAATCAGTATACTCGGTAAGTATTATGAATGAGATATTTTATATTCTCTATTATTTATTATAAATATAAATAATACTGAAGTGTTTACAGTCTTCATTATTTATACTGAATACTTAAAATCAAGAATGTATTAATGCTAACAGCACAATGCAGTTTACACTAGCCCTATTTCAAGTGTGCAGTTGGCCACATGTGGCTAGTGGCTGTTGTATTCAACAGGGAAGTTCTTAACCTTCATTCATTCATTCCATGAATA
Organism: Murina feae; assembly: GCA_004026665.1. Classification (NCBI taxonomy): domain Eukaryota; kingdom Metazoa; phylum Chordata; class Mammalia; order Chiroptera; family Vespertilionidae; genus Murina; species Murina feae. The sequence continues at coordinate 7,056 of PVJC01032496.1, forward strand.
TGTGCTAGGCATGCTTCTAGGCACTGGAAACAGTTGTGACAAGTCTGTTCTCATTGAACTTATATTCTAGTGATTCCATTAGAAATATATTTTCCTCTCACAGCTGTAGGTTGTGAGAAAGCACTGTTTGCCCTTGAGGTCCAGGTTGCCAGCATCCTAGAATAAGGCTTTCAGACCTGAAATCCTAGAATAGCTCTCAGGATTAATGAGCAAGTCTATTGGTTGAGAGAGAGCTCAATAGCCTTTTGCCTGTAACTTTATTCCTGTTATTTTTCTGATGCCATTCATACCAAGTCCTCAATCATATCAGTGACAGAAATTCATCTTACTTTAACTTTTTATTCCAAGAGTCCTATTCATCAGGAGAAGGCATCTTTCATCCGGGGCCCAGGCAGAGAACCTCTTTAATCGGTTACTGATGGTGACCACTCACTACCTTTCAATAAATTTGCCTTGTGGTGAGCTAGTGTAAATAAGGAGTCATCTGTACACTTAAGTCCCACACTTGAAAATATCTGTTAATTGGTCACCCCCCACACACACACACACACACACACATAACACTGCTTAATTGGCACTCTTATCTTGGGGTCCTCTGCCTGGTGTTCCACAATCTAGGGAGATGTTAAACCAGCACAATGTGTTTAAGCCCAACCTGACACTCCCTGGCCTAAGCTTCAAGGGAAATGTGCAAATTGTGGGGATGAAAAACATACCAGGACAGACTTGGAAGACTTTTAAAAAGAGAAATGGCATAAAATAGCAGACTATAAGAGTAGCTCCCAGCCTGATCTAGGGAAAGAGTCAACTCTCTTTAAACTTCCACTTGAGACCATTTCTCTTGAAGTGTTAACAACCATACGAACATTTACTAAAATAAAATTCAACTACCCCAGCTTTTATCATCCCTACATGATGATTAGATACTTTAAGTGCTGTAAAGAAACCTCTTTGCAAAGTGTGATATAGTTCCCAAAGCTCACCACGCTCTCCTTTAGATTGAGATAATGAAAACCTTCACAGAGAGGAAAAGAGTAAGACGGTTAAAGGGGTCTGCTTTAATATATATGGCTGACCGCCAGGTTATTCTGCTAATTTAGGAATAAAACCACAAATCCACAGAGTATTTCTGCTATTCAAAGGGAAAACCAGAGAAGTTAGCTCTAAAAACTGCCTTTGACTGTCTGCCATATAAGTTTATGTGATTAAAGATTTTAATGCCTTGTATTATGCTATAAGTATTAATTAGCAGGGGATAGAAATTGTTCTGCATACAGTTTTGGTAACCATTTTCATTTCACTGATACCTTTTTAAATGATTTTTAATGATTAGGCTTTATTTAGGTAGCCACTGCTAATGGTAGCAGTCCTCTCTCATGCTATGATTGTCCTCAAAACTTGATTATTTTATCTGGAGACTTTTTAAGTATGGAATCAATGTGAATGTACTCAAAATTGAGGGAGGATAAGTTGTGTGAAATGGATCAATCTGTGTGGCTAGAAGATACCTGAGCTGCAAAGGCCAAATGTAGTATAATGGACTGATGTGAACTGAAACCTTCCACTATAGGTGAGAAAGGTGCATGGGATGTGGTGTCAGGGCTGAAAGGTAAGAGTAAATGTGCCAGATTTACAATAGGAGGCATCTCTGGCATTGTTTGAGGGAAAGGGGAGTGTGACGTGTTTAGGGAATAGTAGGAGAGAGGCACTTAAATAGCAGCACAGGCTTTGGCAATACAAGACAATGTCTTGTTAAAAAGTTACTATTGATATCGTGGCAAGACTAATTCTTACCATTAAAATTTAATTATTCAGGTATTTTTTCTATGTTTTGTTTTGACTTAAAGACTCACTCACTAAATGATGCACCCTTTTGTTTGTGTGGTTTATTGGGGGGTTTTTTTTAGGTTCCAGAGTTCTAAATCTGGAAAGATCTACCTCCATAGAGATGTCCGGCTCCTGTTCTCTAGAAAGTCAATGGAAGTTGATAGCGGTGCTGCATATGAACTCAAATCTTACACTGAATCGCCAACAAACCCTCAGTTTTCACCAAGATGTTGATAAGAAGTGACAATTTAAAGTATTCGCTCAGTACGCAAGTTTGAAAGTAAAAATTAGCGTAGAACGGAGTGTACCAAATTAACAACCAGGAGAATGGATTCTCTCCTGTTATCCTGGACCAGTTTTCATTAAAGGATTCCTGGAATGAGATCCACATATTCCAAGTAGACTGGAAACACTCATGTCCTAAGCCTTTTTGTACTGTTGAAACCACTTCATGGGACATGTTGCAATAGCAAAACCCCCGTTAGATTAGTGTTTACACATTTTACTTCTCAGTTATTTAATATTTAATGTTTTCCTTAATACTCAAGTGATGTTTGTCTCTAGTGTTCTAATGTAGCACAAATCCTATGTAAAATCATACTATGTATTTTTGACGTTAATGTTGAAATCTAAAATATATGCACAAGTCTTTAATTTTGTGTGATGTGTTTTAAGTATTATTCATTTAAGTTACTGAATATGAGAATGAAATGTTGAGCTTCTTCACGATTAACGCACTATGCAAGCATGTGTAGTTTTTATATCCCCCAGGCTCAGTTTTTGAAACACCCCTTCCACATTGCTGTCTAACATGGTAGTCCTTTAACATTCTGTATTGGCAGTGTAATGCAGACTAAGCTGCTGCGCATCCCCTTTGCAAGTTGAGATTATCATGCCCATTCATATTCGTCCTAGAATTCCTTATCCTCAAAACAGTTCTATTTTTCCTTAATCACTATGACAGAGGCTTTACATTAAATTGCTGCCCCATGCTAGATAACTTTTGCAAATGGTTAAAAGAATATGTACTTTGAAAACAAATTAGTATTTATATTGTAAATATATGTAAAAAACAAAGAACCGTGTATTTGGCTTTTATTTTTAGATGAGACATATATAGTGATTGAGTGCATTTCTGATAGCCATCAGACCCTTTCCGTTCTAACTTTACAGCTGACAAGAGGAGAGGGGGAGATGTCTTAAGCCTTGTCCCAACTTACTTTCTTATTCAGGGACACAATGAAAGGCATTTGGCAACTGGGAAAACCACTGAGCAAGGGGATTTGAATGCATCACAAGCCTTATCTCCATTCCTCTTAGAAAGAAGAGTGGTATTTATTTTTATTTTAAATATATATTTTTATTGATTTCAGAGAAGAAGGGAGAGGGAGATAGAAACATCAATGATGAGAAAGAATCATTGATTGGTTGCCTCCTACACTCCCCCTACTGGGGATCCAGCCTGCAACCCAGGCATGTGCCCTGACTGGGAATCGAACTGTGACCTCCTGGTTCATAGGTCCATGCTCAACCACTGAGCCACTCTGGCAGGGAAAGAAGAGTACTTTTAGATGTTTGTGTATGGACAATGGGCAACAGCATATCAGACAGCAAGACACAAATACTGGGACAAAGCTGCAAGGGTGGGTTAGAAAATAGGTACCACTTAAGTATGCCAGACCCAAGAGTTCTGGGAGTCTAGAACCAGGTGAGCATTCTGGAATTTGAGAGACTAGAAGGTCTTTATTTTGGAAACCGGCTAATGAGCAGACCCTTCAAGAGAATCTGGACAGTGATGAGTGTGGGTTGGACAGCAAGAAGCCTCTTATAACTTTATTTTAAAATACCAGAAGAGAAAGGGCTATTTGTATTTTATAAAAGTAAGAACACAATGTTTTCATGGCACACATAAAGATTTGTCTCAATCATCAGGCTGTATAGAAATAACATGAGATTGGGACCCAAAAGGTTTGAATTGTAATTCGAGCTCTCATGTGGCTGACTCTGAGAATCCTCTAACCCTTCTGTGTCTGTGTGATTGAGAAGATGGGGTAATAGTTCTAGTTCATGGCTTTCCACCTTTATATGGGAATATTTATATGGGAATATTTCAGAAAATTTTCAAGAAGATGATTGAAGCATCTGGGCGCATTTGTGCTCTTCCGGCAAACTTGTGCAAGGGAAATGTGCTCACATTTTGTTGCTCTACTTCTTAGGACCTTCTTTACCCATGCTGTTCTTCCCTGTGAGGAGTGGTCCCCCAGCACTGTCTGCTCTCACCACTGTCTGGTACTAGATCTATCTTAATGGTTCTTTTCCATCCTTTGGTTATAGGCTGAGATTTTGCTGCACTTTCTGCATCACTCCTCTTTGTATTCTTAGATTATGTCAGACGATTGAGTGTTGTCATGCAGGTAAAGACACCAGCAGACAACCCATAGTGCTACTACCTATGGTAGATAATAGAGATTTCCTCATTGTAGGTTCACTTGGCAGTATTACAGACTAACAAAATGGGTCATAACTGATATTTACCTTTCCAGAATTTCTTATCAGAAGAAAATGGAAAATATTAAGTTATGCAATGGGGACTGGCTGGAAGGCATTCACCAGAAAATCCCTCCTCCTGCCATTTCCCCCACCTGTCATTCCCACAGGGTTAAAGAAAGGAAACCATTTCTCCTTCAAAAACTTCATCCCTGGGATCTCCACTCTTCCTTAAATTGTTTTGTGAATGAAGTAATGATTCTCTTTAAAATTTCAATTTAAAAGCTTACTTAATACATGTTTACTATAAAACTTTTCATCTATAATAATAAAAGCGTAATATGCTAATTACACCAGATGTCCTTCAGGATGACCTTCCAGATGAAGCTGGGGCTGCGAGGGAAGCCCGGGTCCTGGGTGCCTGCTGGCGGCCAGAGGGAAGCCAGTGGCAGCTGGAGAAAGGAAGGCCTACTCTTGCACAAATTCGTGCATCAGGCCTCTAATACTATATAATTATATAAACAAAATGTGGAAGTCCCTCCCTCTGCCTTTTAGCTATCACTTTACAGAGATGGTCACTGTTAAAATTTAGGTATATGACTCCATAAGGTCTACTAGACTTCAGAACAAACACAGTATCAGTCTAGATAAGAAATAGGGTTTTTATCATGACAGGAATTCACCCTTAATCCCTAAGAATATTGGAGCCAGTCCATTCTACTCCATCTTGAATTATCTGTCAGAAATATTTGTCTTAAAATTGGACACTGTGGGCAGAAGAAGAGAACATGAATGCCTACTATGTGCCAGGCACTGTAAGCAATTTATATTTATTTAATACTGAAAGTCATACTTTAGAGGCAGTATGGGTATATTCTACAGTGAGAGAAAAGGAGCTTGAAGAGCTTGCCCAAGATCTACCAATAGAGCCTGGATTCAAGCTAAGTTAAAGCTTCCCCTCCCCCCTTACCCTACTACACTGTATTTTGTGTGTGTTTTTCTTTTTACCTATAATTATGGCCTGGCATCAAAATATACTTTTCATCAATATTCATGGCAATAAAGTTTATAATTTGCTGTGTGATAGGTGAGATATATAATAGGGCAATGCCTATTCATCATTGGGGGAGGAGGGGTGATTTTTAAAAAGACTAGGAAGGAATATCCTAAAGCAATTCAGGTGCCATTCAACTTAGTTTACTGTCAGGAGACATGCAAATGTAGTTCAGGGAAGCTTTAGAAACACATTGTGACAAATACTTTGTGGGATTTTAAAGGTTTAAAAATCTCTCCCAAACCCCACTGCTCATCATTCTTTTTAATTCATTCAGCATTTTCCTGTTCTACCCTTTCCAATTCATATAAAGTCTGCCTCTCACTAAATCCCTAGAGAGGTGGCATCCTCCACTTTCTAGGTTCTACTTCCAACACTTACCTTGTTGAAACAAATCTTTTTACAGTTTTCTGATCTGCTTATTTAGGTAAGTTTCCCTAGACTTTGCTCACAGAAGTCACCATTTATCCTCAGGGGCTTTGGCACTCTGTATACCACTTGGATTCCCTGAGTTGATCTTCTAGTCGCTTCCTACATATTCCTTTCATTAAAATCATGTTCTATTCTTGATATTTGCAAAATCAGCAATGATGCAGGTGGAATTTCCTCTCCCAGAAGTTTGAGGAGTGGATGGGCAGGACATGAGGGACATCTCCTTTACTCAAATTTCTACCAACCAAACCTCAAAATGGCCCCTGATCTTTTTAAAGGCATTTATACACCTACCAAGTACTCAGCCCAAAAAATCCTTTGTGCATGTACGCATCAGGATCACCAGGGGGAGCTTCGTTAAACATCAATTCTTGGACCTCGCCCCAGACCTAATGAGGATCTCTGTCAATAAGGGTTCTCAGTGATTCTAATCCCAGTGGCTAATTTAGTCAAATAAGTTTAAAATTAAAATTCAGTTCCTCAGTTGCATTCCATCTCAAATGATCAATAGTCACATGTAGCTATTGACTACCACATTGGATAGCACAGATATAGACTATTCCCATCATCACAGAAAGTTCTGTTGGACAGCACTGATCTAGAATATGGAGAAGGCAATTAAAGCTATGAGGGTGCAGTCATCACCTAGAGAGTGAAAAGAAGATAAAGGATTCCAAGAACAGAATTGTTAGAATGTTATCTATTAAGAGGCAAGTAGAGACTCAACAAAGGAGAAAGAATGGCCAGATTCTGTCAGCGGAGTGGCATAATCTTAAAGACTATTATATTAAACACACTAGAGACCTGATGCAAGAAATTCATGTGGGGGGTGGGGGTGGGGGTGGGGGAGGGGGAAGGGGGTGTCCCTCAGCCCAGCCTGCACCTTCTCCAGTCTGGGACATCCCTCTCATAATCCAGGACTGCTGGCTCCTAATTGCTCACCTGCCTGCCTGCCTGATTGCCCCTAACCGCTTGTGCCTGTCAGCCTGATCCCCCTTAACCACTCCCCTGCCAGCCTGACCAATGCTTAACTGCTCTCCTGCCAGCCTGGTTGCCCCTAACTGTCCACCCCTGCAGGCCTGGTCCCTCCCAACTGCCCTCCCCTGATGGCCTGATTGCCCACAACTGCCTTCCTCTGCCAACCAATTTGTGGTGGCCATCTTGTGTCCACATGGGGGCAGCCATGGAGTGTGTTGGAGTGATGATCAATTTGTATATTACCTCTTTATTTTATAGGACACGAAATTTGTGCCCGGGGGGGGGGGGTGTTCCTCAGCCCAGCCTGCTTTCTCTCACATATTGGTCCTCAGGGGGTATCCTACTGATGACTTAGGCCTGCTCCCTGATCCCCTTGGGGAGCAGGCCTAACCTGCAGTCTGGCCTCCCTTTGTGGGAGGCAACCAGACTAATCAGGGGAAGCCACCAGCCCCATCACCCCGCTGCTGTAGCCACTACCAGTCACTGCAGCCACCAAGTGTTTCATCAACACAGACTCCAGTCCCTTCACCATGAAAAATGACAACTTTCATTAGGCATTTTCAAGATGTGTCTTTCATAGAATATGACATTTCTTTCTTTCTTTTTTATCCTCACCTGAGGATATGTTTCCATTGATTTTTAGAGAATGTGGAAGAGAAGGGAAAAACAGAGAAACATCAAAGTGAAAGGAACACTTTGATTGGTTGCCTCCTGCATATGCCCTGACCTGGGCTCCGGCCAAGGAGGAGCCTGCAACCTAGGTACATGCCCTTGGTCAGATTTGAATCCAGACCCTGCAGTCAGCAGGCTGAGGCATTATGCACTGAGCCAAACCAGCTAGGGCAGGATATGACATTTCTTAGCCCTCCAGCAATGTACCTTCATTGTTTTTCTCCAGGATTGTGTTGGAAAAACCCTAGATCGCCTTTAGGGATTCTTATTACCCAAGTTACTAAGAATATTACCAGTGACATACAGGGAGCTGAGCCAATGAGCGGTAAGAAAAGGTGTTTCCTCTGTAGTTCACTCTGATCAGCGGCTCCACCCCTGCCCCTCCAATCCCAGCTCCACCCCTGCCCAGTCCTGTAAGCTCTGGCTGAGGATGCAGGCCTGGGCAGAAGACCCCCAAACCCCGCTGATCGCCAGCTTCACAGAGCCCAGGCCTCTGTGATCACCAGCTCTTATTCTGCCCCCAGCCACCACTGGCTCTGCCCTTGCCTCACTGGCAGCCTCTGGCCAAGGCTGCAGGCCTGGACAGGGACCCCCAGACCCTTGCTTTGCTGGCTCCACCAGTGCCCAGACCCCTGTGATCGCAGGCTCCGCCCCTGCCCCTCCAATCACTGGCTCTGCGGAATCCAGGCCCCTGCAATCTCCGGCCTTGCCCTTGCCCTTGCCCAGGCCTGAGGCCTCTGGCCTAGGCCTTATGCCTGGGTAGGGCACCCTCATACCCCTCCGATCACCGGCTCTGCCTCTGGCCCCTCCCATCACCAGCTCCACCCTTGCCCATGCCTGAGACCTCTGATGAAGGCCTCTGGCCTGGGCAGGAGACCCCCAGCCCCCTCTGATCACCTGTTCCGCCCCTCAGAGCCCCCGACTCCCTAGCCACCTGCCTGACTAACAGGCCTGACCACTTCAGTGGTGGGGCTGAGCCGGACTGGGCACCGCCATCTTGTGGCCATGAGGGCTATCATCTTTGTCATGGAGTGATGCCTAATTTACACATTACTGTTTTATTAGACAGGATGTGGCTATGGGCGCTGCCATCTTGTGGCTATGGGTGCTGCCATCTTTGTCACAGAGTGATGCCTAATTTGCATATTACTCTTTTATTAGATAGGATTAGCTATAGGTCCAGAATAGGATGGAGGCTGGAATAAAAGTGGAGGCAGCACACTGTTTTTTCTTTTTTTCTTTCTTTCTTTTGTTTAACATTTAAGTATTGGGCTTTATTCAGTGCTTTTTTTGCATCTATTGAAATGCTTTATATAGTTTTTCTCCATTAATTAGAAAATTGCATAAAATACATATTAATGTTAACCATCCCACTATACATGAATAAACTATCCTAGACACACAAAAAAAGAAGGAATGGCCAGAGAATAAGAGAGCGGGATCCTAGAAGTCAAGAGAAATTTTAAAGAAACAGGATGTTGGTGATCACTGTGCAATTTTAAACATTAAGGTTCATGGTTGATAATATAGAGAGGTTTTACCTGGAGAAGGGTGGTGTCCCAGACAGGTCCCCAAAGTGGGGCACTGGCCTTTGTGAGTTCTCCATCGACCAAAGTCAGCCTCTTAGAAATTCAAACCTGTCCTCATGCAAGTGTCATTTTCTTATAGGAATAGATTCTTTACCCAAGGCCACATGTACTGATTTTGTTTGTTTTTTAATCCTCACCTGAGGCTATTTTTCCATTGATTTTTAGAGAGAGTGGAAGAGAGAGGGATAGACAGAGAGAAATATGGATGTGAGAGAGACTCATTGATTAGTTGCCTCCTACATGAGCACAGACCAGGGCCTGGGCCAGGGAGGAGACTGCAACCAATTGACAGGAATCGAACCCAGAACTCTTTGTTCCACAGGCCTATGCTCTATCCACTGAGCCAAACCAGCTAAGGCTCTACTGATTTTTTTATATATGTGTATCTATTAGATTTTAACACAAGCTCACAAGCTTATATTTATATAAGATATCTAGCAGAATGCCAATTTATTAATAAAAATACAATTGTTAGATGCTTCAATTATCCTTACTAGTATGTTCTTTTCTTCCTCTAGTTCTACGTAAAAAGAAGGCAATTAAAATATATATAATATGTTTTCACTGATTTTTAGAGAGAAAGGAAGGGAGAGGGATAAAGAGATAGAAACATCAGTGATAAGAGAAACATCGATCAGCTGCCTCCTGCATGCAACCTACTAGGGATCGAGCCCACAAACCTGGCATGTGCCCTGAGAGGAATCAAACTGGTGACCTCTTGGTTCATGAGTCAATGGTCAACAACTGAGCCATGCCGGCTGGGCGAGGAAGGACATTTTAAGTAGGTTACTTTGTGAATATGGAATGAGAATACTTATTTGATCTTACAAAGTTTCTCAGCTGATACACCTTAAGGTGTTGGCTGCTGATGAAGTCAGACTGGACCTTGGTTCAGCAACCTCAGTTCTTGAGTTCTAGTTAAGAAAAAATTCAGAGCCAAGATTCATGCTATAAGAGGCAGTTTATTTAGAAAGTCACAGACAGTAAGAGGGAGCAGTAGAAGAAATAACCTCAGGAAACAAGATACAGAGGGGGAAAAAGGAGCTCTTGGAGCTTAGGAGAGAGAAGGGCAAAGGCAATGCACCTGGGGGGAAACAGGAGGGGGAGGGGAAAGGGTATGCTCCTGAGGGAGATCCCTTTTAAGGGTAACTTTTAGGGCACTTGTCTCTAGTGATTGGTCAGCACAAGGAGGTGTGGCGGCGGGGGAGTTTTGGGGGAATCATTAGTCATCACAGTTGGTCCCAAGGTCAGCCATAGCATCACTTGTCTGGTTTTGCTGTTCTAGGCTTGAAGCACAATTGAGGCCTAGATGTATTTGATGCAGGCCAGAACTTCATTGTACTGGAGGTTTAATGTTTAAGAGTTATTCTTTGTCCCCCTTGTTCATTTAAGGGACTAGCAACATGACAGGGGAGGAAAGGTCAGGAGACCTTCTGAAGCCCACATGGCTAGCAATATGAAAGGTCAAGGGGGTCTAAATCGAACAACCAGTGATATGCTAGGGCAAGAAAGATTACTCTGGAGGCGAGTCCTTGTTTTCCCGGTTTTGCCTATTGCTAGACCCCCTGGGCTTTCTGCCCAGTGACCTTCTGTGCCTGGCCCGTTGTCCTTGTTCTGCTCATATCTGTCTGTTTACTACAAAGGAATGTCCTTGTCAGAGTTGGCCTCTCAAACCCTCCCCAAACCTCTTCCTTTTTTGAACAAAAAGGAACCAGGAACCACGTACTAAACCTGACAAGCTCAGGGAAGGCCGGCATGACAGCGTTACAAATACAGAGACCTAAAGTAACCTCAGAGGATGGTCTGAAATGAACACTTTTTAAAAATGCCCACCCGAGGATACTTATTCCATTGATTTTTAGAGAGAGTGGAAGGGAGGAAGGAGGGGTAGCGAAACATTGATGTGAGAGGCACATCGATTGATTGCCTCCCGAACACGCCCAGACCAGGTCCGGGGATTGGACTGCAACCAAGGTATGTGCCCTTGACCGAGAATTGAACCCGTGACCCTTCAGTACATGGGCTGATGCTCTAACCCCTGAGACACCAGCCAGGGCTGAAATGAAAACTTTAAAAATAAAAGCAGTTTATGGTATCTTTTTGCATCTACCACAACATACCTTTGGCATGGGGGGGGCACCTTCCCTTTTTCCAAACCTCTCAAGGCACAACCAGTGCACCAGGGCAGAGATCACAAACCCTCTCATTGTTATTGTTAGCGTGCTGTTGACTGTTAACTATCCTATACCCACCTATATAAAAGAAGTATGTGTCTACCATTTTACTTCTCACCAATCCCAGAGGGTTCCCCACTTTGCTTTCTCCTGCTTCCCTAATCTATCACTAATGGATTTCATGAAACCCACCTCTATCTTCTCTTTTGACTGTAATGTATAAAATAAGATGCAATACTTCTATTCTCTGGACCATTTTCTCAAACCACTGAGATTTTGCTTCCCCAGCAATTGTTGATAGTTTGGCTCAAATAAAGCTCACAAAATCCTCTACAGGTTTGAATTTTGTTTGTTCGTTAATCCTCACCCGAGGATATTTTTCCATAGGTTTTTGTTGTTGTTGCCCAGACCCGAAGGGACGGGAACTGATACTGCAACTGAGGATCCTGCAACTAGGATATGTGCCTTTGGCCAGAATGGAACCTTAAACCCTTCAGTACTCGGGCTGATGCGCTATCCACTGCGCCAAACTGGCTAGGGTTCTCTACAGGTTCGAATGTTTCTTACATTGACATTTTCCCCCAACCGAGTGCAGTGTAACTCTTGTTTTTTTAAGTTGCAATCCCAGTGCAGTTCATCCTGAGACTCTACCCAGGACAGCCTGGTTGAGTTTTGATGGTTTCCAAATTCCCACAGAATTGCAGTAATCTGTTACTTTTCACTAGTTCAACTCTTAGAAGGCAATCTCATTGCCAGGTGTTTGAGAAATACTTCATTGGACCCACCCTGTATTGCCAGTAGCTATCAGATGGCAAGTAGTGTGAGGATTTGCCCTAGACCAGCAGTTCTCAACCTGTGGGTCGCAACCCCTTTGGTGGTTGAACAACCCTTTCACAGGGGTCGTCTATCCTGCATATCAGATACTTACATTACGATTCATAACGGTAGCAAAATTACAGTTATAAAGTAGCAACGAAAGTAATTTTATGGTTAGGTCACAACATGAGGAACTGTGTTTAAAGGGCCAGAAGGCTGAGAACCACTGGGATAGAGTGTTGGTCTGCAGACTGAAGGGTCCAGTTCAACTCTGGTCTCATGCCCCAGATCACCCCAGGAGGCAGCCAATCAATGATTCTCTCTCGTCATTGATGTTCCTATCTCTCTCTCACTCTCCCTTCCTCTCTGAAATCAATAAAAATATATTTAAACTAGAGGCCCGGTGCACGAAATTCGTGCACGGAGTGGGGATGGAGGGTGGTGGTGGTGTCCCTCAGACCAACCTGCACCCTTTCTAATCAGGGACCCTTTGGGATCCCACTGTTGGGATCCCACTGTTGGGATTGGGCCTAAATGGGCAGTCGACGTCCCTTTCATAATCCAGGACTGCTGGCTCCCGACCTCTCAAATGCCGATTGCCCCTAACCACTCCCCTGGCAGCCTGATAAATGCCTAACTGGTCCTGTGCTGGCCTGATTGACCCTAACTACCCTCCCTATACCAGGATGGCACCTCCCAACTGTCCTCCCCTGCAGGCCTGGATCCCCACCAACAGCCCTCCTCTGCCAGTCTGGTTCCCCCAACTGCCCTCCCCTGCAGTCCTGGGTCCCTCACAACTGCTTTTCTCTGCA
>PVJC01032497.1:0-19904 GCA_004026665.1 Murina feae
TGCGCGCGCCTCCGTACCTCTGTACTTAGCTTCCGCTGCTGCTCTGAGTCACAGACTCTTCTCTGGTTGTAGGATTTTCACTCAGCCAGCCGTCCTGTGGGTGCGAGGGGTGTCCGTGTGTTCTTTTCGTGGTTTTTCTGAAATAGTTGTTCACAGCTGCATATGCGGTGTCTACCCTATGCCGCCATCTTGTTTCTCCAACAATTCCTATTCTTTACCCATCCCAAAAATCAATGACAAGAACATAGCAAAATTTTAAAGTAATTTAAAATCAATTTGAAATGGCAAGAGTTATAACAATATGGTTTAAAACTCATGCAAGGTATCATGTGGGATACTTGGCTCTGAAGAACCATAATCTGTTGCCCAGAATACGTCAGTGATCTTCCATGAGGTGTACTATATCTACATTTCGAAAGGTCTTTGTGTAGTAGATGTGTAGCAGGCCTGGAGGCAGAGCGAGGTTAGGTACAGATCCAAGCTAGGACAAAGTAAGGCACTTGTGGATCTGAGCACAGGCAGAGAGGATTAGGTGGAGATCACAAGTGGCTCATGATTGTCTTAAGCCACAATGTGGGTGATGGATCAGCAGCTCCTGATGGTATTATAATAGTAAAGCTTATGTAACAATTGACTCTAAATCTAGCACCATGGATAGCTCTGTTTACTGCCTCTAAAAATCTGAAGCAAATAAGGTCTTTTAGAATTTGGAGACAGCGAGCCTGTCTGGACACCAGCTGTATGTTCTACAGTTTAACTCAGTTCTGAATGATCTACATGCAGATTGTGTCGGATCCTACAGATTAAAGGTTCAGTCCTACAGACTCCCACTTCAGACACTTCTGAGGTATACCATGAAAGATGGTACCCAGGATCTTTTAAAGCATGACATGATTGCAGTCTTGAATAATTTAAACTATTCTTTGGTCCAGGACAATAACACACCCATGTCTGAATAGCCTTACTATCATTCAGGATCGGGAAGTAGGCATTTGAATGCATCCTAGTGGATTTTCTGAGGTAGCTTATCATTTTTGGAGTCATTTCAATGAACCCCAGCCACCCTTGAGAATATCTCAATCTTTGTAAAACTCACAAATGTTGTCATTCTTATACCCCAAGATGGTTCTTGCTCTCTTTGAAATCCAGATATGATATTTTGTACCATACATCCGTAGTTTATTTACTCCATCTGGAGGGATGTCTCCTTGGCCCTCAGTCTTCAAACATTTCTGTCAACATTGAAGAGTGAACAAATAGAATTTAATGGCGAGAAGGAGCTTTAGAGGTTATCTAGATACATATAGTTCTTTGTGATTTATCCATACTTTAAAAGAATGAACCACTGCAGTACCTGAAAGAAGCATGATTATAAATTGCTTTCAGTTCTTGTGACCACCAAAGCACGTTTATAATAATTGTCAATATTATGCCAGGACTATATTATATTTTCTTACTTTAAACACTCACTACAGAAAAAGTAAAGGCTATTCTTCATATCCCTTTTAATCTAATTGTGCCTAGTTTTTCTATTATGGAAAAAACTAGAGTCCTGGTGCACGAATTCGTGCACGGGGTGGGGGTGGGGGGAGAGACGAGTCCAGCCAGCCTGCCCCGATTGGGGCCCATAGGGCAGGCACGGTGGGGTGGAGGGACCACAGGTGGTTGGCCTGCCAGCCTGCCCTTGATCAAGGTGGGGGATTCCATGGAGCTGGGGCAGTGAGGGGGATGGGCCCTGGGAGTTTGGCCAGCCGACCCTGCCCCCGATTGGGGGGAGAGGGCCACTCCGCAATCAGGCTGGCTGCGGTGTTCGTCATAGCGACTGGTCATTCTGTTCATTCTAGTTGTTCTGGTGTTTTGGTTGCTTGGCTTTTATATAGATTATTTTTTGTGTGACTGTAAAATTATGGAATCTTTGCCTGGAAGAAACCTGCATGCACATCATCTCTAGTTCATTCTTGTCTTTCTTTTTCAACAGGGCAAACAGAGAGGTTGACTTGCCTGCTGTCCTATTAAAGTGTCAGTGAGATTTCCAAACACCTAAATTAAAAAAAAAAAAAGTGTGCACAGCCTTACATTTGAAAACTTTATTTTTAAATGTTATGAGCACTAATTTATTTTCTATTTATTTTAAAATATGTCCTTTTAGCATGTAAAGGATTTTCAGTCTTAATTATTTATTGCTTCTTACCCAAGAAGATTAAATTTAAAATTATGTAATTAAGATTTTCATGATTGTGTTTGTGAAATTAAAGCAGCTTATACTCCAGGCATCTTGGTTGTCATAGGTATATTACATTCTATATTGATGGGACTCAGACAGCTGTGAGGTGCCATTTTATAAACTTTCCAAAGTTGCTTAGAAGCTGCAGAAAAGCAGGCTTTTGATTAGTCTGAGAGAAGAAGGGTGCTGTTAACCTATAGAAACACCAAAGAATGAATACGTGATTTTAAAAAATTAAGGATAAAAATAGTTGCAGAAATACTATGTGATTGGTCTGAAAAAACTGAATGAAAATCCTAATGGTGTCAGAAGTTTGCCAGAATACAAAAAGGAAAAGAAAATAAAAGCCACCAAAATCTTGGGTTTAAAATAGTACTTAAATTTTGTTCTAATTTTTCCTCCTTTTGGAGGCCAGTGGGAATTTTGGAGTATATTGGGAGGCCATGATAGCTGTCTGAAAGGAAAAGGTCATTCTTTGTTGATGATATTAGCCTGTTTGTATTGTTCCAGAGGGATGCAGATATTTTCCCTCAAAATCAGGAAAGAATTGTGTAGCGATTACTTTTGTTTAATAGTGAAATAAGCCCTCTGGCAGAAATATTATGTATCACCAGAACTCTTCAAAGCAACAGTAGGTGTTTAGGATTTTGTGAGTTGAACTAATTTCTAATAGAAATTAAGGCACAATTTAGGAAAACGCTGATATCCAAGTATTGATTTCTGATATGCTGGGTTGTGGCAACCCTAAGCACTATATGGCAAAATACAAACACATCAAGTGTCCCTGGGCTTTAAAATGAATAATTGTGAATTTGGCATCTCAGAAAATTTTCAAAGGAAGCATTGGGGGAGGGGGGGGAAGGGACTGAAAATTTTGGAGACATTAGAAAATCATATTTTGGGGATGAGAAAGGGTTTCTGGAGCTCCCAGTTAACTGGAACATTAGCTATTTTAGTTAGTGGTTCCCAACTGCCTGCACCAGTCTTCACACCCTCTTCTTAAAACATATTTTGTAGTACCAGCTAGTTTTTCCTGAAGTGAAACTCATAAGTAAGGTAACTCTCCTGACAGTGTAACTTTTAAGAATTTACAGTGCCCCAGTTTTAATAAGTAAGAAAAGAAGGAAACTAACATATACCTTTAAATAAATACTCAGTTACTACTATTCTAGAAATTATGGTTACAGTTATCGTGTGTTTCAAGTTACATTTGTAACTTTCTTACACATCTGCTTCTTTTCTGTGCTTTGAAGGCCTTGAAAGTAAGGGACTCTATCTTATCTCTCTATTACCAGGACCTAGCATAACACCTGGTAAATTAAAGATATTTACATGTTCAATTTCAGTCTGAAATAGGTTTTAAACTGAATTTTTATAGAGTTCAAACATCCTTTTTGTTGTTGTATTTCATTCATCTCTCCTTCAACCAAGATTTTCCCTAACAAAGCTGAATGAACAAACATTATGAACACTCTTCTCTTGAAGTTCCTAATAGTTTGTGGAATAATTGACATGTAAAATTTTGATTGGCAGCTGCTACTTTAAACTTTCATTTCTTAGAGGTCACAGTTCCCCCTTGAAAAGTGTATTATAATATTTTAATTTCTAAGTAGCATATGAATTAAATGAGAAAATAGGTAGGATAATGCTTTGTAAGCTGTAACATACTAAACAAGTGTCAGGTATTATAAAAATATTTGTCTTTTTTTTCCCACCCGAGGATTTTTTTTAAATTGATTGGAGAGAGAGAAGAAGGGAGTGGGAGGAGAGAGAGAGAAGAAAGAAAAATGTGAGAAACATCAATCAGTTGCTTCCTGTACCTGACAAGGTATTGAACCTGCAACCTAGATATATGCCCGGACTATGAATCGAACATGCAACCATTTGGTGTATGGGACAATGCTCCAACAAACCAAGCCACCCAACAAGGGCAATTCCCTGTGAATTATTCATGAACAGCGTTTCCGAAGATCTCCCCTACGCCATTGCATCATCAATTTTTGTTCTCTGTTTAAAAAAAATGTTTCCATCAACAAATAAGCATGCTCTAATTTATTTCATCTTTAAAAAAAAAAAAAAAGCTCCTGCCTCCATTTCTTTTTCTAACCACTCTTTTATTTCCTCACTTCCCTTTATTAATGAAACTCCTTGAAAGAGCTGTCTATATGTAGTTTTTCTAATTCCTTTTTCCCATTCTCTCTTAAACCCTCTCAAAGCAGGCTTTGGCCCCTGCATTCTAGCAGTTGCCTGTGAGTATATTTAAAACATACTGTTATTGTCACGATCACTCATGGCCTCCTTGTTCCTAAACCCAGTGGTCTCATTATTGTTATGCTACACATCAGTAATGTTTGGCCTTTGTAATCACTTCCTCCTTGAAACATTCTCTCATTTGGTTTGGATTTCTTTCCACCACACTCGTTCAGGTGCTCAGTCTTCAGGAGTTGCTTTATCTATGTTCACTCCCTTTTTGAATTCATCCCATTTATATGCTGACAACTCCCTGATTTTGTATCTCCAGCCTACAGCTCTCTTCTAAACTCTAGACTTATCTATCCAACTACCAAACTGACATTCTTCTTACTTACATGGCTAATAAAATTCTCAATCTTAACATGTCCCAAACTGAACTTTTTATCTTACTCAGACCCGCACTACCCGCAGTCTTCCTCATCTCAGTAACTAGCAACTCCATCTTTCTGGGCGCCAGGGAAGAACCTTAGGTACTATTCTTGGCTTCTCTCTTCCTTTGCATTCCACCGCTAGTCTGACAGCATATCCAATTTGACTGTCATTTCAACTTTAACATTAACCAGGTATCTACCTCCAAAACTCTTGCCCTAGTCCAGGATAGTATTATTTCTCTGAAATAATAGCATTCCTGATTATTGAAATAGACTCCTGCCTAGTTTCCCTGCTTTTTGTCTTCTAACTCCCTCCACACATTTGTCTGTTTTTAAAACTACAACCAGAGAGATCCTTTTAAAACAAGTTCAGATCATGTCTCTATTTTCCCAAAACTCTAATTGCTTTCCAACGCACACCATAAAAGTAAAAATCCTTATAATGACCAACACAGCTCTATTCCAGTGCTGTGCAGTGGAAAAACAATGCAAGCCACACACATAATTTAAAATTTTCTGGTAGCCATGCTGAAAAGTAAAAAGAAAAATGTAAGAAATTAATTTTAATATATTTTGTTTAAACCAATATAGCAAAATAGTACTTGAACATGTAATCGATGTAAGGAATTATAGGTGAAATTATTTTGCTTTTTTATAGCAACTCTTCAAAACCTGATGTGTATTTTACAAAATACACAATTTGGGTATTAAATGTTGATTGGAAATACTTGTTTGGTATTTATGCTTCATAAAATTTATACTTGAAAAAATAGATTTGCATACCCAAGTAGTTCTAAACACTTTTAAAAGTTTTCTGATAACCGAATCCAGTGTTGGATTTGTGTTTATTTGTTTTTTAGAACAATACACACCTTGATTACATGAGCTAAGATAGGAGGAAAGAGGATATATTTGCCTCCCTGGGCCTTGATTTGCCTCAGCTAGAACTCCACCTCCTTGCTTGCTAGCACATAGCCATCTACTCAGCCATGTTGGCCTGGTTTTGAATCTAAGCATGCAAGAAGCAAGCTCACCTGCTGGAGCCGCTCCTTGAGAAGACTGCTGATTTGGCATTCTCTTTCCTTTCATATTTCATCTGAATTTTCTTTGAACTTTTGTTTGAAATCTCTTCCTCCTCGCGAGTCAGCTTGGCCTCCTTGCAGCCCAGAGGCCGTGCATGGTCAGTATGGAGTGCTGTCAGTTAGTGCAATGCAGTTCTTTACTAGGGGCTTGCTGTGGACCATTTTGTTGTTAGATGCACTGTAAACAGCATCAATATCTTTGTTTTGAGCATACAACACTGCAAGCCCCGGGAGAAGTTGCCCACGTCCAGCCCCGAGGCACGACAGATTGTGTCTGTGCAGCATGGGCCAATCTTAGTGTTGGCAGCTGGGAGTCCCAGCTCATATTTTTGCTTCTTGTGGTAGGGTTTTCTCTTGTCCCTAGTAGTGCACGCTTATGCCAGTTGTTCCAAGAGATGCCCATGGCTTGGTGCCACCTGGAAAGAGACTATATTGTTTTTAAATTTTAATTTTAATTAATTAAAGTTAACATTTAAGTTCAGTTCCTAGCCATATTTCAAATGCTCAACAGCCATATGAGGCTAGCAGTGATTATATCGGACAACATGCTCTTGACCATCTGGCCCCTCTTCTCCGACCTGTCTCCTACTGCTTTCTCCTTTGTTCATTCTGCTCTAGCTGTAATGGCCTGTTGTTTGAGCACAGCAGACACTTACCATTTCGAAGCCTTTGCATTTATTTGTTCTTTTTGCCTAAAACACTTTGCTCCCAGATAGCTACATGACTTACTCCTCTACCTTCTTCGGGTCTTTGTTCAGATGTTTCCTTCTCTTTTTTTCAAATTATAAGAGGAAGTTTATTTAGAAAGTTACAGAGGCAGTTAAAAGTGAGCCGGGGAAGAAATGGCCCTTGGAGACAGAGGGAGAGGGGAAGGAAGACCCAAATGTCACCTTCTTAGAGAAGCTTTTCCACACCAACCTATTTAATATCTGTATCAGTTGCCTTCTCTCTCAAACTCTTACATTTCCAGGCTGCCTTTTGGAAGAAGAAAAAAGAGGGCTGGGAGGGTAGAGGTGATCTGATCTACAAGGAAAGCAGTGAAATAATAGGAATTGTCCTATACAGACAGACAAATGAATGAATATGTTAGGCAAAAGCACCAAGTAAAATAAAAGTAAGTGACTACATTGCCTCAACTTACTAATATCTGGGCAGCTCAGAGGATTATATTTTTGTGTTCATGACTGACCTTATAGAGTGTAAGCTTCTTAAATACAAGGCTTTACCATAGCATTCTCTTCTGCCTTCTTTAGCACCTATCATAAAACTTAAAACAAAAGCCTGTCTGAGCTCTGCAATTATGGTCACCTGTTGGCTAGCCTTCTGTGTTTTATATTCTGTGGTCATCTCTCTACTCTCCCTCCTTTTTCAGTGCCAGCTCCTGGTATACTTGCTGATGGTATATGGGTGTTGGCTTCACTTGCACTATTACTGTGATTATGACAGATTCTTTCTTTGCCCATTCTTGTGCACTCTTACTCATTTCCCAAAACAACTCCTCTAAGAAGTCTTCACTGATTCTCGGTTTATTAACTCCCTCCTCAGTGCTGCCCTCATGGTTGTATTCAAGTAGGGAATATCAATATGTAAACATGGTTACAATAGAATATGCATTATTGAGGGCAGAGACGGTGCCTTACTAAATGTTTTTTTTAATCTTCAATGACTTCTTCAGTGCTTTACATATAGTACCTACTCAGAACAGTAAAGAAAAATTGCTACTAATGGACATATTTATGTAGTTTAATACACAGATCTGAAACTCAACTACCTTTTTAAAAGGCAAGAGATTTAGAAGCTGTGGGAGAATGTGTCTACAGGAGCAGTAAAATCAAAGATAAAATTTTAAAACTAGAGGCTCTGGTGCATGGGATTTGTGCACTGGTGGGGGATGTGGCCTGTGGGAATGGGCCTGCTGGGGGAGCGCCACTTATCCCAGTCTGCCGAGGGGCGGTGGGCCCACCTTCTGAGCAGCTGCTCCCTGGTCCCGCATCTTCCCTGGAGCTGGAGCGCTCACCTCTCCAGGGGACCTGGTCAGGGCCAGGCCCAGGGACAATAGCGCTGAGAGGCGGGGGAGTAGGCCTCAGTCCCACGGCAGCCACAAACCTGAACCTGCCTTCCAGCCTCTGAGATCAGCTCTGCGAGCTTGGCGGTGGCAGCGGCAGCAGCACTGCATGGCCTGTGGGCGTCTGGAGGAGGTGACAGGGAGCAAGGAGGGGAGCCTGGGGCAAGGAGGCGACAATCACACTTCAGTTTTCTGCCCATCAGCCTGTGGTTCACAGTGGAAACAGCTGCTCATCCCAGTCAGCCTAACAGCGCTCCCACTGTGGTAGCGCACTGACCACCAGGGGGCAGTTCCTGCATTGAGCATCTGCCCCCTGGTGGTCAGGGTGCATCATAGTGACTGGTCGACCAGTCGTTCTGGTCATCCCGCCATTAGGTCACTGGACTTTTATTATATGGGATATGTCTTTGTATTTATTTTAGAGGGAGAGGAAGGGAGAAGGAGAGAAAGAGAAACACTGATCGGGTGCCCCCTACTGGGGATCGATCCTACATGTGCCCTTGACTGGAATCAAACCCTGGACTCTTTAATCCACAGGCCGATGCTCTAACTTGAGCCAAACCATGTAGGGCTATGTAAGTTCTTTATAGTATATTTTGGGTATTAATGCCATGTCAGAGCTATTGTTTGCAAATACCATCTCCTATCCCATTGGTTGCCCTTTTGTTTTGTTGTTGGTTTATTTTGTTGTGCAGAAGCTTTTAAGTTTGATATGGTCCTACTCAATTATTTTTGTCTTTACTTTCCCTTGCCTTTGAGGTCAAATTCATATGTTCTCTACAGCTCAGGTCCATAAGTTTAGTACCTATGTTTTCTTCTGTGGATTTTATTGTTTTAGATCTTATATTTAGATCTTTGATCCATTTTGAGTTCGTTAATCTGGTTTCTTTCTTTTGCATGTGGCTATCCAATTCTCCCAGTATCATTCATTGAAGAGGCTTTCTTTTCTGCATTGTGTGTTTTTGCCTCCTTTATTAAAAATTGTTTGCCCAAATACCTGTGCTTTTATTTCTGGGTTCTCAATTCTGTTCCACTGGTCTGTGTGTCTGTTCTTCTGCCAATACCATGTTGTTTTGATTATTGTAACTCTATAGTTACAATTTTAAGTCAGGTAATGTGATATACCTCTGGCTTCGTTCTTTGTAAATAGAGTACAGTTTAAAGTGGGCATTTGAGTTGCCTGTGAGTATATTTTGCTTGCAAGCTCATAATATGAAAATATGCTTTGATTTTTTTATTAACTATATCGTCAGGAAATTAGAATTTATGTAGTTTTTCTTCAGTTACTTTTGCTGACTCAAGCATAAGCTGGCGCTGTCTGTTGGCAATGAATTCTTTACTGATTTGGGTTCTGAGTAAATTTGAAAAGTATTTCCTCTTCTCTATAATACTTTATTACTAATAGGTACATGAGTATATTTCAGCAGGCATCAGAAAGAAAAAGCAAGGGACAAAAATCTTTTTTCTCTGGTTCTTGAACTAATAATTTAAAATGCTCTGTTTTAAATAAGGTTAAGTATTGAGAATTAAATGTAAAAAAAAATCACTATTATATGTAAGAAGTAATATAATAGAGCAAGCCCCATGATACAAATAAAAGGAGGTAAGTGTCTCTTGCTCTTTATGCGCTAACTCTCCCCCTTATATCCAGCTTTAGCCATTTCAGCCTAGCAACTGTCTTGGACCTGAACAATCACTCTAATTCCTAATTATTTCCTCTCACAGAAAGCAACAGCTCCTGTGTTTTAGTTTATATTTTTGCATATGTCTGCATTCTAGCAATGCAGCTACTGTACATCAATCTGAGGGACTTTCTCTTGCACCTAGACTACCCCTCGAAGACCATTGATGAAGTCCCTACCCTTTTTCTTGCTGAGAGCCAGGTGTTCTTTTTCTTCAGTGGACACTAAAGAGAAGCAATGTTCCTAGCTCTTTTTCATACACAGGGGACATCCAACAGCTAGTTAAGAAACTTAACTGCTTCTTAATGCCCAGTACTTCCGTTGGCAAAACTTGCAGGGCTTAGCACAAAGGTCTTACTTTCTAGTCATGTTTTCAGTGAGAACCAGCTATATTCTTCTCCCCATCTTTTTATTTATCTTGTCACAACTTTTCTCAGAATGATTTAATATAATAAGCGTTTTGTAGACATTCTAATGCACTTAAGTTAGATTATATAGCTATTTGATGTTGTGGGTGATGCTGTGAATTTGTGATTGCATGGCTTCAGATGTCATAATTTTTCCCCCACTTTCTAGGAAGTAACAGCTAGCAGTCGCCACTATGTTGACAGGCTATTTGACCCTGATCCCCAGAAAGTTCTACAAGGTGTCATGTAAGTAGTATGTATTTAAGAGTCTTATCAAGTCTTGTTTGTTTCCATGTTTGAATCTGCCAAATAAATATTATAATTCTGAAAATACAGGGTTACAGGTTTTTTTCTGCCATATTGGAAAGTCCCCTTAACAGTAATGACTTTAATATTGTTCTGTTAAAGAATTGTCTGTTGCATAGTTAGTTAACTTCATTTTTTTATAGGATAAAAAATGAATAAACTTCATATGGTTAGCTTCATTTTTTTATAGGATATTTGTTTTACGTTTTAAAGAATGTTCCTTTGAAGAATGCTTTTGTGACTTTAATCTCCAGCAAAAGCAAGGGAATAAAATTGCTGATCTTTTATAATTGAAAAGGGTTAGGAGAATAGCTTAGAGGATTTTCTGTTTGTTTTGATTTTGGTTAACTCAACTGTCTCTAAGATTCTAATACCCTAGTGATGTTTTAAATGTCAGAAGTTAGAAAACAGTCATTAGAAATTTAAATAAACTCTTGATAACATAAATGCCCTACTTTTATCTAAAATTTCATGTTTAATGAGAGGAAGTATTTTTAAACAACATACCTGAAGTGATTATGATTTAAAAAATTAATTGAGACAGGTGTGATAAGATTGTAACTGAAAGACAGAATTCTCCAAAGAGCAGATCATCATGCACTTAACATGGTAGTTGTAAGTGATAAGGTAGCACCTGCAGGCCTGAACTGTGTCCAGGGGAAGGAGGACACAGACAAGGGTCAGGATGAGAGACATTCGGGCAGCAGCAAAGGCACAAATGAGTCCCTTTCTTTTTCTCTTACCCTGCTAGTATTATCAGCCAATGGTACCTTCAGTTTAACTCTTGCTCAGCCATGGCAAGGCTAGGATGCTTCTCTTCACTGCAATTCTTATTCAGCCCCATCCTCCTTTCTCCTACCTCTCAGCCCCCAAGGCATTGTAGAAGGGATGTCTTGGGAATGTGGATTTGTAATGCGGAAGCTAGATAAGTGAGTAAAGTTGCTTGGCTATTCAAGTTGAGCTGGAAGGGAAAGGTAGGAGCTGGATGAAGACCCACCTGGGATACTTGACACTGTATCTTCTCAGTTAACAGAAATAGGAGATGGTATTTGCTTTCTCGTTGTGTTAACTGTGCTTTGGTCCCCTTAAATAGAGGACTTTATAATGATTTCATCAACCCCTTTTAGGCTAGTTTAATTATTGCCAGGAAATGTAGTATTAAATCCATCTGTTAAATCAGGTTGGGTATACTTACATATACAAATTTGTTGAGAGGAGGAAAGGTTTAATGTAATACATCTCCTTAGACAGGCAGACACTCCACACACACACAACCAGACAGTGTATATTGATGATCCTAGAAATCACAAGGCAACTTGATCTAATCACCTAGACTAGGAATCACTTGAGATTCCTCAATAAACAATTTAGTTGAACATGTCAGACTCATTAAGTGCTCAGTGAATAATAATAGAAGATGATGTTGTTACTTTTTTCATTGCCACTGTAACCATAGTAGTATTTAGGAGAAGTAAGGTTATGAATCAATGATTTTGTGTAAAAGAGTTATATCTTGAGTTGTATCTGATATGACTAGATAATTTGAGTGTTACTTGTAAGTTTCAGAATTTTTTTATTTACCAAAGAACACTAGCTTCTTGAAATTGGCAAAATATTAAATAAAGCATAAAAAAGTTGGGAAGAGCACATTATAACAACGAGTTAAGGTGTAGTTTTCTATTTTCTAGCCTCAGTGCCTCTTAGAAACTTGTCAAGTCTCAGACACTTAGCTATTAGCTAAAAGAGGTACCGTATTTTCCGGCGTATAAGACAACTAGGTGTATAAGACAACCCCCAACTTTTGAGATTTTCCTGGGTTAAAAAGTTATCTTATATCCCGGAAAATACGGTAAGAGAAGTTTTTGTGAAGGGATGGTGAGTGAAAGGAGAATGAATGGGCTTTGGAGTTGGACAACAGTAAGTTAAATTCCTCGTTCTTACATTTTGTAGTGGAATCCTTTTCTAGTGTGTGCTAGGCAAGTTGCTTTATTGCCTTGAGCCTTAGCTTCATCATCTTTAAAGTGAGAGTAATACTGCCTATCTTGCCAACTTGTAAGAATTAAGTCAGACATACAAAATTCAGTACTACAAATTATCACTAAAGTGGTTAATCGTTAAAAGGCTCTAATATAAAACAATTTCAAAAATAAGATGAAGCTCTAGCCAGTTTGGCTCAGTGGAAAGAGCATTGGCCTGCAGACTGAAGAGTCCCAGGTTCAATTCCAGTTAAGGACATATAACTGGATGGCAGGCTTGCGTGTGGGAGGAAATCAATCGATGCGTCTCTCTCACATTGATGTTTATCTCTGTGTGTCACTTCTTCTCCCTTCTACTCTCTCTAAAAATCAGTGGAAAAAATATCCTCAGGTAAGAATTAACAAAAAAACAAAACAAAAACAAAACGATGATTATTCTTAAAGAAGAGAAAGGAAAATGCAAATAAAAAATATCGAACAGATAAAACAATTCAAACTCAAGGAGAAGAGGGAGAGGGGCTAGAATTCTTGATTCAAAGAAGAGAATGTGACTAATAATACATTCCAGTAAATGTCATTGCTACTTGTTTATAGTTTGAAAGAGACGGATCACACAGAATCATTTCACTTTATGTCAGAATAGAGCTGGCCTTATAGGGTTATGTGTAGTGTGATTTGATAAAGCTTCTCTTTTCCCAGAAAGAAATGTTTATTCTTTCTGTCTTAATTCTTTCCTAAACTTTGGAATTGCCTGAAAATTATTATATAGTCTAGAGAGTAGCCACTATTGAGTCAACCAGAGACCATTACTAGACTGAAATAGGTAGGTAGAAGGGAGGTGGCCACAGAGTGTAAACAGCCAAAGATGGCCTACTAAACCTATATAATAAAAGGGTAATATGCAAATTGACCCTAACAGCAGAACAACTGGGAATGACTGGTCACTATGACACACACAGACCACCAGGGAGCAGGGCAGATGCTCAATGCAGGAGCTGCCCCTAGTGGTCAGTGCACTCCCACAGGGGAAGCTCTGCTCAGCCACAAGCCGGGCTGACGGCTGCCAGTACAGCAGTGGTGGTGAGAGCCTCTCCTGCCTCCTCAGCAGTGCTAAGGATGTCCGACTGCAGCTTAGACCTGCTCCCTGCTGGCAAGTGGACATCTCCCGAGGGCTGCTGGGCTGCCAGAGGGATGTCTGACTGCCAGCTTAGGCCTGATCGCCCAAGGAGTGGGCCTAAGCCAGCAGGTGGACATCCCCCGAGGGGTAGAGGTCCCAGACTGTGAGAGGGCAACAGGCCGGGCTGAGGGCCCCCTCCCCCAAGTGCACAAATTTTTGTGCACCAGGCCTATAGTCCTATTAATAAAAGTGTAACATGCTAAGTGTCCGACTGTTTGCTCGACCAGTCGCTATGATGCGCACTGACCACCAGGGGTCAGATGCTCCAACCTGGTCGGTTAGCTTGCTGCTGGGATCTGGCCAATTGGGATTAGGCGAGAGGGCTGGACATGCCCTGGAGCCCAATTGGGACTGGTGTCGAACCTCTTGCCATCCCTCCTGGCCAGCTGGCTCCCATTGGCCCTGATCGGGACTGGGTAAGATGGCCCCGATTGGACCCCACCTGTGCACAAATTAATGAACCAGTCTTCTAGTTTTAAATAAATAAAGGACAGAGGCTGAAGTAATAGACTTTGAATCTAAAATTTCCATTAGAATGATAGAATTGACAATTAGCTTTAGTTGTAAGACAACCAGAGTCTTTATTTTTCTATCTATATTAAACTGGTTTTTCTCAATAATATTGTGAACATACAAAACTACTAGCAGGAAAGACAAAAATTGAAGAAGGTAAAGGTGAATTGTGAGCTTTCGTCACGGTCTATAACTAATCTCAGCTAAGTTACAGGCATGTAGCCTTACCCATAAATGTAGGAAACTGCTTTGTAGATAGCATAAAAAGACCATTTTATCTACTCAGTGAGTATGCCCTTGTTGAAAAATACTATTAAGTATAAGAACTGCTTAATTTCAGTTGTTGAAGAATGAGTTATCTATAGATAACGTTTTTGTTAGTAATATAATATTTAATATGCATTTGAATGGCCCTATTGTATCAAAGGTTTGACTACAGAATCAGGTCCTAAAAAAGCAAAGTTTCAAAAACATAACTGAGTAAAAGATCTTTAGATTTAGAGTAAGATATAAGCAGAATGGGGAGGTCACTTGTGTAAGTCAAAAACTATGTAGCCTTTGCACCTACAACAGAGAGTAGGTGTATCAGATAAACTATTCTGCATGGCAAATTCTGAGCTTCCTCGAATATGGAGATATGCATGTGACTTAAAAGAAAACAATTGCAAGATATTTTTTGGTGAAGTTACTATGACATTAACTTAACCATGTTAAATCTCATAGTTGAAGAATAGCTCTTTAAATGTTTCTGTAATTTGTGAAACAAAGCTGCTTAAACACTATGGTTTGTTTTTGTGGTTGTTCATGTGTGTTAAAAAATATATCTAAATTAGAACTCCTGATTAATGAGTCTCCATGAAAAGATCAACAGATAACCCTGGATAGCCCTATGTTGATATTCCCTATGTTGAAAGACAAAAGATGATATAAGCAAATATGACTGGTTTTGTAGTTTCCTAGTTGAATAGAAACAGAAAGTTTAGACCAGATCTCTTTTGTAAACTCAGGCAGACAGTTGTGGATACTATAGAATTGTTCTAAAGTTTTCACCAAGTGGACATTTCTAAAAAGGATCTTCTGAAGTATTTTAATGTACTGATAAAATATGTTTTTTTGGTAACGATTACTTAATTTTCCAGGAAATTGTATACCTCTGCTCTCAGTAAGATATAGACAGGTTCCATTTTCTTACATGAGCTAAAGATATAAAGTCCCACAAAATGAAGCCTTTGGTTTTTAAGAAATTTTAAATTAAAGAATAAGTTTTAGAATAATTTAAAAGAAAAATCTTAATAAAGAAAAAAGAAATATATATACATATGTTTTTTATATATATGCTAGAGGCCTGGTGCAACAATTCATGCACAGGTAGGATCCGTAGGCCTGGCTGGTGATCAGGCTGATCTGTGGGGCAACCAGCGAGGTGATGGGTGAGGGGCCCCACTGGCACCCACCTTAGCCGGCCTGGTGCCACCCACTTGCTGGCCCCGCCCCCTGATCACCCGCCACCATTGCCAGTCGCCTCCCTCTTGGCTGTCCTGGGGCCTGCGGGCTGGGGACAGCTCCTGCATTGAGCATCTGCCTACTGGTGGTCGGTGCGAGTCATAGCAACTGGTCGTTTCACTGGTCATTCCATTGTTCAGTCAAATTGCATATTAGGCTTTTATTATATAGAATACTAATATATATTTATTCCCTTAAAACTTTTTAATCAGTTATTTTTAGAAGTTTTATAGGTAAACTTAAAACAAACATGACTTGAATACCAAATGAAATGGATTCTTACCTGTTCAAAAGTGTGTATTCTGAGACAATTCAGTCAGAGGATTATGATTTAAAGGCTGGCCAGAGTCTCTAGAAATTACTAGATCAAATTGACATAGTTTTTACATATAGATAGTTAAGCTGATTGTATATGTGGTAATAACTTTGATATCAAGAATATCTGTATATTTGTAACCGACTTAATTATATGCTGCCATATTATTCCACAGTACTTTAACACATTAAAAAAATATTTGTATTTTGGCATTTATTAATGTAATTATTAAATTGCATTATTCATTATTGGAGAATGTCAAGTGATTTATGATCATATATTAGTAAAATAAAGAGTTAAAGAGAGAAACCAAGGTGGCGGCATAGGTAAACACCTGCAATTGTTGCCTCGCACAACCATTTCAAAACCACAACGAAAAGAAAAAACAGACACCACCCAGACCCACAGGAAGGCTGGCTGAGTTGAAATTCTACAACTAGAAAGAGACTCAGACTCAGAGGAGGTGGGGAAGTAAAGTGCAGAGGTACAGAGGCGTGTGTAAAAGGCTCTTGGAAAGGGCTGGCAACTGAGGACGCGGTTGTCTTTTTTAATCCGAGGGAGTCACAAGCTCCCAATGGCTCTGACCTCCAGTTCCGGGCGAGTTTCTGGGGACCCAGACTCATATGGGGAGAAGCTGGACTGTCTGGCACCAGGAGGCTTTCTTTTGGCTGTGCTGAGGGACACTGAGACCTGGTGCCTCTTAGGGCAGGGCTGAGAATCAGCCATAGCTGTTTGCTCCGCCTTGATGATTCCCCAAGACCCTACCCCACCCAAGCTACTGCAGAGGCTTTTGCATATAAAAAGCTGGGTAGCCTCAGGCAGAAGCTAAAATAGCATCTCTTTAGAGATCCAAGAGCCAGTGTACCCAGTGGTCGGAGCGGGACCACCCAGATTACAACTCCTCAGATCTATAAGGGATACACTCAGGGGGGCAGATTCAGTGAGCACCAAAGCCCCACTGAAGCAAGTCTTGCCCCATAAGAGTGTCTCCAGCACAGAAGTTCTCCAACCATAGACACAGGGAAGCAGCCAAAATGCGGAGACAAAGAAACAGGTTACAAATGACAGAAATGGAGGAAAGCAAACGACTGGATATAGAGTTCAAAACCACGGTTATAAGGTTTTTCAAGAATTTTCTAGAGACCGCTGATAAATTTAATGAGACCCTCGAGGATATGAAAAAGGACCAGCTAGAAATTAAGCATACATTGACTGAAATAAAGAATAATATACAGATATCCAACAGCAGATGAGAGGATCACAAGAATCAAGTCAAAGATTTGAAATACGAAGGAGCAAAAAACACCCAACTGGCAAAGAAAAAAGAAAAAAAATCCAAAAATATGAAGATAGTGTAAGGAGCCTCTGGGACAACTTCAAGCATACCAACATCAGAATTATAGGGGTGCCAGAAGAAGAGAGAGAACAAGATATTGAAAACCTATTTGAACAAATAACGACAGAAAACTTCCCCTACCTGGTGGGAAAAAAATGGACTTACAAGTCCAGGAAACGCAGAGAATTCCAAACAAACGGAATCCAAGGAGGACCACACCAAGACACATCATAATTAAAATGCCAAGAGCAAAAGACAAAGAGATAATCTTAAAAGCAGCAAGAGAAAAGCAGTCAGTTACCCATAAGGGGGCACCCATACGACTGTCAGCTGATTTCTCAACAGAAACGTTGCAGGCCAGAAGGGAGTGGCAAGAAATATTCAAAGTGATGAACAGCAAGAATCTACAACCAAGATTACTTTACCCAGCAAAGCTATCATTCAGAATTGAAGATCAGATAAAGAGCTTCACAGACAAGAAAAAGCTAAAAGAGTTCATCACCACCCAACCGGTATTATATGAAATACTGAAAGGTATCCTTTGAGAAGAGGAAGAAGAAGAAAAAGTAAAAACAAAAATTATGAACAACCAATACATATCTATCAACAAGTGAACCTAAAAATCAAGTGAATAAAAAATCTGATGAACAGAATAAAATGGTGAATACAATAGAATCAGGCATAGAAAGGGAGTGGACTGACAATTCTCAGGGAGAAAGGGGTGCTGGGGGTGCAAGAAGAGATTGGACAAAAATCGTACACCTATGGATGAAGACAGTGGGGGTGGGGGATAAGGGCAGAGGATGGGGTGGGAAATGGGAGGAGGGGAACTATGGCGGGGGGGAGAGGAACAACTGTAATAATATGAACAATAAAGATTTAAATTTTTCTTTAAAAAAGTTAAATACAATAACTCCTTATTTTTAGAAGGTATATATATATATAAGTTAGACCTGTATCTGACACTACATACATTCCAAAAATCTATACTATGGGGTAATTTGTAAGAATGAACTAAATTACTGCCAATTCTCAGTTCTGTTGAATTTATACATATAGTAGGTGTACAGTAAATGGCTGAGTTGACTTGAAGTTCACTATAAATTTCTCAAGTGCCTCCTGATTCAAAGCTTTATGTTAAAAATAACCTTAGTTATATTTTATAATCTATTTTAGTTATTTTTAGTGATTTATTGATCATCATTATCAAGTTCTTTTAAAATTGGCGGTTCACATATGGCAATGTTAATTTTAATTGGAATATGACTATATCTCATTTCCTTACCATGCTGGATAATAGATAACTTACTGTATTTGAATGTTGGATATTAGATTATCCAAAAATAACATCATAATAATTATAACTTCAGGGACAGAGGAGTATGTTTGTAATTTTCCAAATCCAAATAATTTAAGTTGTTTATCATATTGCCTTATTCTGGCTATCCACAAATGTGTTTTTTCTCCTTATTTTATGGATGTCCTAATGAACACTGTGTTTTCACACGTAGGTCAGACTTTATACTCAGATTGTCCTTTTCAGTAGCCAGTGTGCTTTTTGGCTACTTTACACCTATTAGACCAAAAATGAATGTATAATATTCCAAACAAGGGCTTACTCAGGTAAGCAAAATGTAATACTGGTTCAAAGTGAAAGTGACATAATGGATCTTTTAGCTTCAGGCTCCCACCTTCAATAATTTTTAAGATAACTTTCTTTAAAGATTTTAGATAATTAAAGATAACTTCAAAGATTTTAGATAATATTATGTTTTCACTTAAAACATATGCTATTTTGATTGTTTAGAAATAAATATGCTTATACCTGACTGACTGAAACTGTTTCTCCAGCAGATCTCGATCTCAATTCTTCTTTCTTTTGCTACTGTTTTAATGCTACTATGCAATGCTTGCTTTCTCTCTTGGTTTTGATCACCATCATAATACTCTTAATTTAGACATATGCTATTGTAGGCCCTATATGTTGTTTTAATAGTTGAGCCTTTTCTCTTTATCATGCAAAGACAAGAATAGAAAGGTTAATTTCCATGTAAAATTAAGTGCCTTTTGAGTTCATTTACTAGTGGGAAAATTTAAGATTCTAGCTAGATTTTAGCTAAAAATGTTTATACAATTGCATGTTTGTAACATCTTAATATTGGTTCTTGTTCCCAATTCTCAGAGTGGCATATTTCCAAGGCTTGCTTTTTGGCTTTTCTATCTGGATATTCTTATCTCACCTCAGAGAAAATGCAGTGTGTCCAAAATTAAGAGAGATCCTTGCATTGCTAAGGGATTTACTCTCCAAGCTTCCTAGTGTTCTCTGCACTCAGGCACCCAGACTTGAAGTAGTCACTCAAGATATGTCACATATCACATTTCCTGTACCTTTGAAATCACCTTGTTAAATGCTTCCTCAAAAGTCCTTTGTATTAATGATTCCTATGGTTGCCACCCTAATCAAGTGTCACAACCAGATACTTGGATAGACTAATTCCTTCAACAAACATTTGTTAAGTGCCTAGCAAGTTCTAGGCATCGTGATAGTGTGGCACTATCCTATCTAATAAAAGAGTAATATGCAAATTGACCATCATAAGATGGCTGTCCCCATGTGGTCAAAGATGGCCACCACAAGATGCCCTGCAGGGGAGGGCAGTTGGGAGGAACCTAGGCCTGCAGGGGAGGACAGT
>PVJC01032498.1:0-19899 GCA_004026665.1 Murina feae
GTGACCAGGGCTGCGGGCGGCCTGCCTCCCAAGCTTGCCTACTGCCCATCTTCCTCCAGCCACCAGAAAGCAGGGAAAACCCTGCCTTGTGGTCAGGCCAGCCTTTTCCTGCTCCCTGATCCTCGGAAGGGACCTGGGAAGCCGCCAAGCAGGCCGCCAACTCTTTCCCACTCACCTGTCCCCTGCTGCCTTCCTTTCCCACTTCCCGGTGCCGCCAAGGGGTCTGGGGAGCTGCCAAGCAGGACCCCGGCCCCTGCAGCCTTGCTTTCCCTCTCCACGATGCCCCGCAAAGGGCCTGGGCAGCCACCAAGCAGGCCACCGGCCCCTTGCCGCCTTTTACCCGCTTCCCGGTGCCCTCCAACCCTGCCGCCTCTTTCCCATCACGGGTCCTGGGTCCTGCGCTGTCCCGCCCTGCAGCCGCTCTGTGCACTCGGGAGGTCCCTCAGCCCGGCCTGTGCCCTCTCGCAGTCTGGGACCCCTCGGGGGATCCCCACCTGCTGGCGTGCCTGACCAGCCTGGATGAGGGGCTTTAAGGCTGCCCACAGCTCCCATTGCCCAACGTCCCAGCAAGGCCGGCTGGACACAGGTTCTGGAGTTTTTTCTCCTATAATTGATACTGTTCCTTAAAGGCCTGAGGTTATTTATCTTCTATAATTGATACACTGTTGCTTTAAGGCGGCCCTCTAACTACTAACGAAGCCTCCTCTGCTTCACCTTGCAGCATCTATAATGAAACAATTGTTACTTTTACTGGTTAGGCCGGAGCTGCTCTTTCCTTCAGCTCCGGAGGATTCTATGATTATTACAATGTTTCAAAACTGCTAGAGGCAGTTTAATCGGAGCTGAGCTGAGGGGCGCAGCTTCACTTTCGCTTCTGCCGCAATGGAAAGGGCTGTTTACTCAGGTCCGGGAGTGGCGGCCGCCATGTTGGCTGGTCTAATTTGCATACAGCCGCTCTGATTGGCTGGTGGGCGTGGCTTACCCTGTCTCGGAGAAACGGTTAATTTTAATATTTCGCTTTTATTAGTTTAGATTTGTTTCTTTATAAAAATTATATTTTTATAGGTATAGAATATATAAAGTATGAGACAAATTCTTTACATGGGCAACTAGATGGACACTGTATACTATAATTAAAAGTATTTAATAAGATATAATTAAGTTTCTAAAATAGGTAATAAAATTTTAGCTTTATTTAAATGCTGAGTTTTATATTATAATTTATAAAATTTGTATTATTATTAGAATAGATCATTTTGAATATATTAAGAGAAAATATATTTATTAAAAATTTATTTATACTTTAATAAAAATATTTTCAAATCCATTACACTGATACAATTATATTTATATGTTTTAAGTTATTATTTTAAACAAGAAAGATTATGTGAAAATATTGATTATGAAGTTTAGTATTTTCTTACTCATTTTGCTGAAATGAATGAAATAAAGATAAATCTTATAAAATATGTACATAAAGGATTATGAATTATAGGTATATTCATTTTATTATGATGTACTAGTAAACATTAACCAGACTAACAAAAGAACACTTAGGCACTTTCAATAATAGCTTAAACCAGTTATAGTTGGTATTTTGTCAACTTTCAGTATTTGGAAAGCAAAAGCTTTACACAAATGTTTTTATTCCATCAATATATAAAAAATAACATTTTGCCAGTGAAGGAGGAAAAATATTTCTTACTTAATTGTTTGTTTGCTTTTTTCTGTATATTTAAAAAATATTAACCTATGATAAGTAGAATTTCATTTGTAATTCCTGCCTCAGAGTTTACAGTTATTATATCTGGCCATAAAACCATGAACCCAGACTGAAACCTAATATGATTTCCTTTCCTATTATTGTTTTCCCTTGAGGTGTGTATGCTGCTCTCTTTCCCCAGTAAAAAGTGAATTACAGGGCAAGGACCATGCCTTTTATCTGTTTCTCCTGATCCCCATCACTATTGTGAACAATATGCTGGCCCTTAAGTAGCTGCCAATTGATTAGAAAAAAGACGAGAGAAAATAATTATGAAATTATAAATAACGAATGTATTTAAGTTGAGTGTTGAGTGTAGGTTGCAGGGTGGTAGGGAGGTTGTATCTAGCCCTGAAGATGACAGCTTCCCTTAGAGAATAAAAACAGCCTGAGGAGCACCAGGAGGCTACTTTAGTGCAGCTTTATGTGGTTCCTGTATGACAGAAAGCTGGTGAGCAAGGTCTTCCTTATGGAAAAGCAGAGTTTTACACTGTACAGTGCTCAATGCTGTTTAATTTTAAAATGATGGGACTAAGAAGTTTGTTCTTAGAAAGCAATTCTGCAGTCAATCTTTTTTGTTGCTCTATTTTGCAGCCATGTCAAACCTATTCATTTCCAGACCTTCAGTGAGTTTGCTCAGGATCAATTTTTGTGTGAGCAGAAATAAAAAGGCGTTCCCCCACTACTCTCAGCCTTTCTAGATTGTATGCTTCTAGAAACTTGTGCATTTCTTCTGGGTTATGTAATTTGTTGGCATATAATTGTTCACAGTAGTCTTTTCTAATTCTTAGTATTTTTTAACATCAATTGTAATGTCTCCTCTTTCATTTCCAATTTTGTCTTCTCCTTTTTTCTTTCTTAATCTAGCTTAGCTTTTGTTGATTTTATTTATATTTTCAAAGCAGCAGCTCTAAATTTTATTGATCCTATTGTTTTCCTGGTCTCTGTTACACTTATTTTTGAGCTGATCCTTATTATTTTCTTCTTCCTGTTAACTTTGGTCATAATTTATGTTTTTCTAGTTCTTTCAGGTGTAAAGTTAGGTTGTTTACTTGTGATCTCTATAATTTCTTTTATTAAAAATATATTTTTATTGATTTCAGAGAGGAAGGGAGAGGGAGAGAGAGGTAGAAACATTAATGAGAGAGAATCATTGATTGGCTGTCTCCTGCATGCCCCCTACTAGGGATCAAGCCTGTGATCCGGGCATATGCCCTTGACCAGAATCACACCTGGGACCTTTCAGTCCATAGGCTGACTCTCTATCCACTGAACAAAACAAGCCAGAGCATCTGTAATTTCTTAATCCATGTGTTTGTTTATTGTTATAATCTTTCCTTTCAAATGACTTTTTCTGGTTTCCACAGTATATGATATGGGGTGTTTCCATTTTCATTTGTTTTGAGATAATTTCTTTCTTTTTCTTTTTCTTTTTTCTGACCTAATGTTTGCTTAGAAATATGTTGTTCAGTCTTCATATATTTGTAGATCTTCTTACTTTCCTCTTGTTATTGATTTATAATTTTGAACCTGCCACCTGGTGGTATATGAGACATCTTATCCTCCAACCAACTAAAACACATTGGCCAGGGCTGATTTCATTCTTCTTGCATTTGCTAAGATTTGTTTTGTGGCCTAATATATGACCTATCCGAAAAAGTTCTCTGTGCACTTGAGAATGATGAGTATTCTGCTGCTGTTGGATAGGAAGTTCTGTCTGGTAAAAGCTTACTTAGATTTTAACATATGTATAATATGTTCAAGTTAAATTATAGTGAGATAAAATTTATAAAAGATTAGGGTTAAATTCAAAGAAGAACTAAAACCTGTCCTCCTCAGATTATTCCAAAAAATGCAAGAGGAAAGAACACTTCCAAACTCATTATATGAAGCCAGCATTGCCCTAATATGAAAACCAGGTAAACACAACATAAGGAAAGAGAACTACAGGACAATATCCTTCATGTACATAGATGCCAGAATCCTCAATAAAATTTTAGCAAATCGAATCCAGCAGTACATCAGAAAGATCATACACCAGGACCAAGTAGGATTTATCCCGGGGTTGCAAGGATGGTACAATATCCTCAAATCAATAAAGGTTATGTTTCACATAAAAACATTGAGAGATACAAATTACATAGTCATATCAATTGATGCAGAAAAAGCATTTGACAAAATCCAACACCCTTCCTTGATAAAAACCCTCAGTAAAATAGTGATAGAGGGATCATACCTTAACATAATAAAAGCCTTATATGATAAACTTACAGCCAACATCATACTCAATGGGCAAAAACTAAAACCATTTCACTTAAGAACCAGAATGAAACAAGGATGCCCACTCTCACCACTCCTGTTTGACATAGTACTAGAAGTATTAGCCATTGCAATTAGAAAAGAAGAAATAAAAGGTATCCAAATTGAGAAAGAAGACATAAAACTGTCCTTATTCACAGATGACATGATAATGTACATAGAAAACCCTAAAGACTCCATCAAAAAATTATTAGGCTTAATAAATGTTTGGCAATGTAGCAGGATACAAAATTAAAGCCAAGAAATCTATGGCAGTTTTATACACCAAGAGTGAACTTACAGAAACAGAGATTAAAAAACACAGAATCCCATTTACCACTGCACCAAAAAAAGTAAAATACCTAGGAATAAACTTAATTAAGGAGGTAAAAGCCCTGTACTCAGAAAAATACAGGACACTGAAAAAAGATATAGAGGAAGACATAAACAGATAGAAGAACACACCATGTTCATGGATTGGTAGAATCAACATCATTAAAATGTCCATACTACCCAAAGCAATCTATAGATTCAGTGTACTTCCCATTAAAATACCAATGGCATATTTCACAGACCTAGAATGAACTCTCCAAAAATTCATCTGGAATAAAAAAAAAAGACACCTAATAGCTGCGGCAATCCTGAGAAAGAAGAACAAAGTAGGTGGGATCTCAATACCAGATATCAAGCTGCATCACAAAGCCACTGTCCTCAAAATAGCCTGGTACTGGCATATGCCAGGCTATTTTGAGGACAGTGACTTTGTAATATAGCTTGATTATAAGAACAGACATATAGACTAATGGACTAGAACAGAGAACCCAGAAATTGACCCAAACCACCATGCTCAATTAATATTTGACAAAGGAGGCAAGAACAAACAATGGCATCAAGATGGTCTCTTCAATAAATGGTATTGGGAAAATTGGACAGATACATGCAAAAAAATGAAACTATACCACCAACTTACACCATACACAAAAATAAACTCAAAATGGATAAAGGACTTAAACATAATATGGGAAACTATAAAAATATTACAGGAATCTACAGGCAGCAAAATCTCAGACATATGCTGAAACAATCAATATCTTCACCAATACAGCTCCTAGGGCAATGGAAACTAAAGAGAAATTAAACAAATGGGACAACATCAAAATAAAAAGCTTATGCACAGCAAAAGAAACCATCAAGAAAACAACAAGAAAGCTCACTGCATGAGAGAACATATTTGCAAATGTTATCACCAATGAGGGTTTAATTGCCAATATTTACAGGAAACTCATACAATTTAACAAAAGGATGATAACCCAATCGAAAAAAAGGGCAACAGACCTAAATAGATACATTTCAAAAGAGGACATAAGGAAGTCCAAGAGACTATGAAAACATGCTCAGAGTCACTAATCATTTGAGAAATGCAAATCAAAACAACCATCTCACACATGTCAGAATGGCTATCATCAAAAAATCAACAAATGACAAGTGTTGGTGAGGATGCAGAGAAAAAGGAACCCTCATGCTTTGCTGGTGGGAAGACAGACTGGTGCAACCACTTTGGAGAACAGTATGGCATTTCCTCAAAAAACTAAAAATGACCCAGTGATCCCACTTCCAGGAATATATCCCAAGAAACTAGAAATACCAATCAGAAAGGTTATATGCATCCCTATGTTCATAGCAGCACAATTTACTATAGCTAAGATTTGGAAACAGCAGAAGTGCCCATCAGCAGACGATTGGATTAAAAACCTGTGGTACAATGGGATACTATGCTGTGGTAAAGAAGAAGGAGTTCTTACCATTTGCAACGGCATGGGTGAAGGTGGAGAGCATTATGCTAAGCGAAATAAACCAGTTAAAGAAAGATAAATATCACATGATCTCACTCATTTATGGAATATAATGAATAACATACACTGTTGAACAAAAACAGATTCAGAGACAGAGAAGCATCGATCAGACTGTCAAACCTCAGAGGGAAAGTAGGAGAGGATGGAGGTAAGGGGGAGAGATCAACCAAAGGACTTATATGCATGCATATAAGCCTAAGCAATGGACACAGACACCAGGGGAGTAAGGGCATGACTCAGGGTGGGAGCAATTGGAGAATATGAACACATATGTAATACCTTAATCAAAAAGAGGAAAAAAAAGATTAGGGTTAAGGATTCAGGTTGGATACCAATTACCAGAAATTGTGAATTACAGTAACGCAAGATTTAACACTGAGCTACTCTTCTTCCACTTTCTCTTTTCTTTTCTTACGTTTTCTTTTTAATACAAAGGTCATTTGATGAGGGCAAATAAGACAGGCATTTGTGCAGGCATGAAAGAAGGGATGAATAGGGAATTGCAGTGATGAAAGGGAATGTCAGAGGCCAAAATGAATGAGCTGGGGCATTCTAGAGAGTTGCATTCAAGCCCAATTAGGTTAAAGGAGTGTCTACACACAAGGGGCAGGCCAGTGTAGACTGTCATAGCCCAAGGCATAGTTGTGGTTTGACCTGAGTAGGGTGGCAAGGGCATGTATATAGAATAAGTTCTGGTGTAGCTCTGGGTGTCTAAGCACAGGTGGCATAGGGAGTGTGCCCACCAGTGGGGACAGCAGAGAAATCCTAGCACAGGTGTCAGGGTGGTAAGGGCAGTCATAAGGGGGAAGAGGCAACGTCACAGCAAAAGATTAGTTATGTAATGAAGGGGAGAAGAAGAGAACATAAATATATATATATATATATGGCTAATATGCTATAAGTGTCCCTCCGACTGTCCTACCAGTCACTATGATGCACACTGACAGCCATTGGGGCAGATGCTCAATGCAAGAGCTGCAATGATGCACACTGGCCATTTACAAAGAAACAGCACTGCAGACCTGGTGCCCAAAAAGCATCACTCAGCTTACCCCAAGTGAGACACAGGCCCTGCCACCACCCTGAAGCAACAGCTGAGCAAATTGTAACCAATGCTGCCAAGACCCCATGGCGCAAAATGTGGCATACAGTCCAGCCAGCTGGAAACAGTCACTATGAGCGCAGGGCAATGATGTCACATAGAAACACCCTGCTTTGCTCTCCCTAGCAACTAGCCACCTTGAAGTTTCTTCAGCCCAGGAACACAACTTGCTTTATATCCAGGTGCAAACATTTTACAGTTCAACCAAATGTCTGTGAAGTGTTTTCCCATGCCTCATCTCATTTGATTCTCACAGAAGTCCTGGAGTAGGTAGATAGGAGACTTAGTGGAATCATTAGCCAGGAAATGAAGATTTAGAAAGTCTAGAAACTTGACCAGACTGAAAGAAGTAAGAAATGGTGGGCCTTGAAAATGATTTCAGATTTTCTCACTGTGCAAAATATAGTCAAACAGTGCTGCAGTTAAATATTTTACTCTTTGTTCTCCCTGTATGATCTACAGTAATAATCTGCTTCATGTTGATATTTATTGCTGTGTTGCTGACAATTACCTGAAAGAGAAGTTGGGGTGCTTCACTGGGCTAGAAGAAGTTTAGCTAAATCAGAAAGTGGAGCTAATTGAGCAAGTTTACTAGAGGCCCGGAGAACAAAAATTTG
Organism: Murina feae; assembly: GCA_004026665.1. NCBI lineage: Eukaryota > Metazoa > Chordata > Mammalia > Chiroptera > Vespertilionidae > Murina > Murina feae. Next base: position 7,633 of record PVJC01032498.1, read on the forward strand.
TGCACTCGGAGGGGTGGGGGGGGGCGCTCAGCCTAGCCTGTGCCCTCTCACAGTCTGGGACCCCTCAGGGGATGTCCACCTGCTGGCATGCCTGGCCAGCCTGGGTGAGGGGCAGAGGGCCATTTCAGGCTGCCCACAGCCCCTTCAGGGTTCAGGTCCCTACTGGGGTGCCTGGCTGGAAGCAGCTATCTGGGATTTATTTAACTTCTATAATTGAAACTTTGTTGCCTTGGTCCTCCACTCAAAGCCTGGGTTGCCCCTGGCAACCAAAGGTTCCAGTCTGGCAGGTATCTGGGGTTTGTGGAAAGAGAAGTAGCTCAAGGTGTGTGTGTGTATTCATGCTCAGTGGGGAAGAAATAAGGAAAGATTGGGAACAAAGAAATCTGGGGTAGAGGAATGGAGATAAACATGTGTGAACAGGAACTATGGAGACATTTGTATCCCATATTAAAGATGATTCAAAGCATTATGAAAGAAAAGCACTGAAAATGAGTCTGACAGGGGGAACAGTGAATAGGCAAAGTGCACGTTATTTTTAGGGTAGTGAAAATACTCTGACACCATCATAATGGATAAATAGAATTTACATGATAAACCCATAGATTTTATAACACTGAGTGAACAAGAGTGAACCCTAATGTAAACTATGGACTTGAGTGATTATGTTGTGTCAATGCAGGTTCATCAGTGATAACAAATGTACTATTCTGGTGGGAGATATTAATAATGAGGGAGGCTGTGCATGTGTGAGAGCAGGATGGATATGGGAAATCTCTATGCCTTCCCCTCAGTTTTGCTGTGATTCTTAAACTTTCATAAAAAAAAATAAAGTATTCTTTTTTTTTTAATTTAAATAAAATTGACCAAATGACTCAGCTGCCAGGGTTCTTGTTCCAGCATCTAGAAGCATTCAGCAATCTGGCAAAGAGCTGTGTGTAACTTAATAAAGGGTCCAGAGACAAAACATAATTTTAAAAGGCATTAAAGGGAGTCAGAGGAACCTAGCTAAAGACACTAAGTTCTCCTCATCTCAGGACCCCTCACTTTTTATTAACACAATTTGTCCATGGGTGGGAGCTGGCTGGTTTGCCCTGAAGGGTGTTCCAGATCAGGGTGGGGGTCCCGCTGGGTTCCTGGCCAGTCTGGGTGAAGGGGTGATGGCTGCAGGCTGACCAAAAGCCCCTTCAGGGTGGAGGTCCCTGCTGAGGTTCCTGGCCAGCCTGGGTGAGCGGCTGATGGCTCTTTGCAGGCTGGCCAAGCCTCCCAGCAGGAACCCTCATCCCGTGAGGGTGTGGCCAGCCTGGGTGAGGGGCTGATGGCTGTTTGCAGACTGGCCAAGGCTTCCAGCGACCCAAGCTCCCAGCGAGGCTGGCTGGTAGCAGGTATCTGGGATTTATTTATCTTCTGTAATTGAAACTTCATTGCCTTGAGTGGAGGCCACTGCTGGTCAGGGCAGGCAGGAAGCTTGGCTTACTCCATCGCTGGGGCAACCAAGCCTCCTGCTTGCTCCAGCTCCATGGCTGCCGACCACCATCTTGGTTGGTTTAATTTGCATATAGTCACTCTGATTGTCTGGTGGACATGGCTTGTGGGTGTAACAGAGGTGTGGTCAATTTGCATATTTCTCTTTTATTAGATTAGGTGTGACAAGAGTAGCCCTAGGGGCAGAGGTGGAGATTACACATGTTCCAATAGCACGTAGACACATATTAAGGTCTAGGGGCCCCATACATGAAATTTGTGCACCGGGGGTGGGGGCTTGGGGGGACATTCCTCGGCCCAGCCTGCCCCCTCTCACATACTGCAAGCCCTCAGGGGGTGTCCTACTGACGGCTTAGCCCCACTCCCCGCTCCCCTTGGGGAGCGGGCCTAAGCCACAGTCTGGTCTCCCTAAGTGAGAGGCGACAAGGCTAATCAGGGGAAGCCACCAGCCCATCACCCCGCTGCTGCAGCCACTGCCAGTCACCACAGCCACCAAGGTGTTTTCATCAACCCAGACTCCAGTCCCTTCACCATGAAAAAAATGACAACTTTCTTTAGGCATTTTCAAGATGTGTCTTTCATAAGATATGACATTTCTTTCTTTTTTTATCCTCACCTGAGGATATGTTTCCATTGATTTTTAGAGAATGTGGAAGAGAAGAAAAAAACACAGAGAAACATCAAAGTGAGAGGAACACTTTGATTCATTGCCTCCTGCATGAGCCCTGACCTGGGCCCTGACCAGGGAGGAGCCTGCAACCTAGGTACATGCCCTTGGTCAGAATTGAACCCAGACCCTGCAGTCAGCAGGCTGAGGCATTATGCACTGAGCCAAACCAGCTAGGGCAGATATGACATTTCTTTCTTAGCCCTCCAGCAGTGGGCCTTCATTTTTTTTCCTACAGGAGTGAGGTGAAAATATCCTAGATCACCTTTTTGGATTGTTATTACCCAAGTTACTAAGAATATTACCAGTGGCATACAGGGAGCTTAGTCACTGAGCAGTAAGAAAAGGTGTTTCCTCTGCAGTTCACTCTGATCATCAGCTCCACCCCTGCCAAGGTCTGTAACCTCTGGCCCAGGATGCAGACCTGGGCAGGGGACTCTCAAACCTCTCCAATCACTGGCTTCACAGAGCCCAGCCCCTGCGATCATCGGCTCTGATCTTGCCCCCTCCTATCACCCGCTCTGACCTTGCCCCACTGCAGCCTCTGGCCAGGGCTGCAAGCCTGGGCAGGGGACTCTCAGGCCTCCATGATCGCAGGCTTGGCGATCATCTGGCTTTGCCCTTGACCAGGCCTGCAGCCTCTGGCTGAGGTTGCAGGCCTGGGCAGGAGACCCCCAGGCTCCTGCCTTTGTCCGCTCCACCCTTGCCCCACTGCAGCCTCTGGCCAAGGCTACAAGTCTGGGCAGGGGACCCCCAGACCCCTCTGATCACCAGCTGCACCCTTGCCCAGGCCCTGAGATTTCCAGCTCTGCCCCTGCCCCACCTCAGTCTCTGGCTAAGGCTACAGGCCTGGGCAGGAGATCCCCAGACCCCTGCTTTGCTGACTCCAACCTTGCCTCACTGAAGCCTCTGTCCAAGGCTGCAGCCTGGTCAGGGAACCCCCAGACCTTTGCTTTGCTGGCTCCACTGGTGCCCAGACCCCTGAGATCGCCAGCTCCACCCCTGCCCCTCCCATCGCTGGCTCTGCGGAGCCCAGGCCCCTGCAATCTCAGGCCTTGCCCCTGCCCAGGCTTTATGCCTGGTAGGGCACCCTCGTACCCCTTCGGTCACCAGCTCCACCCCTACCCCCTCTGATGGCCCGCTCCACCCCTCAGACCCCTTGCCTCCCCAGCCACCTTCCTGGCTAACAGTACTGACCACTTCAGTGGTAGAGATGAACCGGACTGGGCGCCGCCATCTTGTAGCTATGGGTACGGCCATCTTTGTGACAGAGTGATGCCTAATTTGCATATTACTCTTTTATTAAATAGGATACTAAGAACTAGCTATTCCAACCATCCAACATCCAAATTGTCAGCAATATAGACCATACTGAACTGAGTCCCTGCTAGGACATTATCCCTCAGAAATGGACACATATTTGAAGATATGACTTTATTTTCTTTTTCTGCCCACAAAACCTCAGCAGCATCTCTAAGATTCCTTCCAGACATGTCCAAAGACCCACTAATTATAACCTATATTATATAAAGGGAGTGCCAAGTGGACATATAACCATGGGATTATTCTTATCATATTACATTCTGTACCACCCAGAAGCTTCCAGCATGAAAGTGCAATGGAACTGCCTGAAGTATCCATTTTGATGCCCTATTTTGCAATAATAAGGGCTGTTCTACAGGATGCAGTGTACATTTTAAATCAACTACTTTTATGTGGTGCTGTATCTTTGGTAGGAAGAATATATAGGCTCAGGAACCCAGTGGTGTCTGGGAGGCATAATTCTAAGTTGGCCACCCCACTATACACTCTACCTGTATACCATAATTCCCAGGACTGTGTGTATGATGGGTTTTACACCTATGCTTTTATTACATTATATGGCATGGTTAACCATAAGATCCCAACATTATTCCAGGTGGCCTGCCTAATCACATGACTTAAAAGCAGATAATTTTTTCAAAGGGGAGGTCAGAGTTTTAAAACACAGGAAGAATTTGATGACTTGAAGATGAAGAGGGCCATATGGTAAGTAATACAGGAGGCCTATAGTAGTTGGGACATGTCCATGATTGACAGCCAGCAAGATAACTGGAAGCTTTGTTACAACAGCAAGGACTGAATCTTGCCAATAGTAAGAATGAGCCTGGAAGCAGCTCTTCCTCAGAGCCTCCTGATAAGAACTTAGCCTCACTGACCCTGATATCTACCTTGTGATACCATGAGCCAGGCCAGACTTCTGACCTACAGAACTGCAAGCCATGGGTGGTTTGTTGTTGTTTCTGCTTTTAAGACATTTTATTGATTTTTTTATAGAGTAAGGGAGAGGGAGAGAGAAACATCAATTGGCTGCCTCCTGCATGCTTCCTACTGGGGTTCAAACCTGCAACCCCAGGCATATGCCTTCAACAGGAATCAAACTGGCAAACATTTGGTACAAGGGATTATGCCCAATAAACTGAGCCACGCTAGCCAGGGCACCATGGGTATTACTTTAAACCTCTCCATTGTTGACAGTTTGTTATGCAGCAATAGGAAACTAACCTTAGGTATTTCCTTTTACAAGGATCACAGTCCTGGGATGCCTAAGGGTCAATGAGTGAAAACAGTTTGCTGATGTATTTTGTTCATTTTTATAGTTGTTAGAAGCAGGAGGATAAGTTTGGTGTTGGCTCTACTATCATAGCTGAAGCAGACATGCAAAGTCATTTGGCTATTTTAAACAAGCTTAAAATGGTAGGTTCAAGTCAGGCATAAACTTGGTCACTAACATCTCCTGGGCCTAGTATTTCTGATGGAATAATAGATCAAGTTCTTAACTGTGACTTTGGAGAAAATGAAAAAATTGAGGAAGGCAAATATCATTCTGGGCAAACAATACACCATTTTCTTTGTATGGATAACTGAGTGATGGGTACACACAGAGGTGATTTCAGTTTTAAATTCATGAGAAGATCTCTGTAGGTATAGATAACCCTCTGGTGATCACATGTTGTACTTAGGGTTAGATTTTTAGGCTGTTCTAAAGCAACCTCTTCTCCTCCAAGTTATGTTTTTCTTTTATTGAGTTCCACACTGGCTTTGCTTCATCTGTCAGATCACTGCTTCCATTATATAAATTATCCAAACTCTCCAATTCCCTGCAGACACATTATGAGTCCTATCATAGGTATCCACAGTTCATCTACTCTCACCCCCAAAAGACTGGTACTCATATTTCTCTTAATTATTTTCTCCTTTGACTTGTGTTTCCTTTTTCTTTGTATCAATGTCAAAATTATTTTGTATGTCACAGAGCAGAAGACTATTTCTTCTCTCTGAAATTTGGAGATGTTATATATCTTCCCATAGTGAAAACTGAAATACCTAAAGTTACCCTCCAGAAAACCCATACACATTTATTTACCTTGCACCTGAAAAAAAGAACAAAGAAAATAACATTTAGTAAATGTGTTTTGAACTATGCTAAAGTATACTGGTTGAATTGTCTTTTTAATACATTCCCTTAACAAATTTAAATAAATTGTATGAGAACATATTGACTGAATAATTTCATTGTCCTTTTCCAACTTTGCAATTGGAGACAAACATATGTAGAAAGATGCAAGAGCTAATATGCACCACTCTGATATAGTCATTATATCTGCAAAACAATTTTTCCTGGAAATGCCTGTGTGAGAATGGGTCATGTCATAAGAATGGACTTACTGATTTACCAGAAATGTATCTCTGACAAGACTTTTAAGCTTCAAAGAAAAATCTCTTGGGTTATTAGTAGTTCCTATTCTGACAGTAAAAAATGTTCCCTTGAGACTGATGAAACTCACTATGAGCCTGACATTACAGGACTGGCTTTCTCCCTTAAGTGACCCTGTCTGTCCTCTGGATGAAGTCAGTCCTTAAGATTCAGGAGAGGAGCATGAAGAATTATAATTATATACACCACTGTATTTTCCCTCCAATAAAGATAACTCAGTGTCCTTTTTAAAAATTTCTATTGAATTTATTGGAGAGACATTGGTTAATAAAAACATATAGGTTTCAGGTGTAGAATTCTATATCACATGTATATTGTATTGTGTGTTCACCAGCTAAAGTCAAGTCTTCTTCCGTCATCATTTACCCACCTCTTACCCCCCCCACCCCACTCTATTCTCTTCTACCCTTCCCCACTCCCCTTCGTCTGTTATCTGTGTCTATGTGTTGTTGGTCAGGATTTCTTTTGTTTTTGCTTAGTTCCTTCTTTTATAAAGCTTATTTTGACACTTTCATAATTTTAAAAATGATCATGCAATTAAATATAGCTCTATGATACAGATTTAGAAGAGTGTTGTGATTTCTAAGTTATCTTTTATATAAAGACTAGAGGCCCAGTGCAAGAAATTTGTGCACTGGAGGGGGGAGGGGTGCCCCCAACCTGACCTGTGCCCTCTCACAGTGTGGAGCCCCCGATGGATCTCCTCAAAGAGGTAGGCCCCATCCAGCCATCAGGAGCTCCTTGATGGATTGCCCCAAAGAGGGGGGCCAGAGCCACAGGACCCCTCTCTGTGCCACGCAGAGCCAGGTGAGGGGCTGATGGCTGTTTGCAGGCTGGCCAAGCCTTCCAGTGGGAACCCTCACCTCATGGGGGTGTGGCCAGCCTGGGTGAGGGGCTGAGGGCCGTTTTCAGGCTGCCCACAGCTCCCATTGATCCAATGTCCCAGCAAGGCTGGCTGGAATCAGGTTTCTGGAGTTTATTTATCTTCTATAATTGAAACTTTGTTGCCTTGAGTGGAGGCCTAGTCAGGCAAGGAAGCCTCCTGTTTGCTTCAGCTCCGTGGCTTCTATAATTGAAACATTGTTGCCTTGAGTAGAGGCCTGGCCAGCCTAGGCAGGCAGTTTCAACTTGCATTGCTGGTGCAATGGAAGCCTCCTTTTGCTGTAGCTCCATGACTGCTGGCTGCCATCTTGGCTGGGTTCATTTGCATACAGCCACTCTGATTGGCTGGTGAGCATGGCTTGGCTGGTGGGCATAGCTTGGTGTCTCAGGGTGATGGTTAATTTGCATATTACTCTTTCATTAGATGTTTTAATATTTTCCTTAATTATAAAAAATGGGATGCCATGTGAGTTTAAAATAAGGAGAAAAGGGCACTGATTATTTCTAGCTGATCCACAACAGTAACCTAAACAATAAAAGGCCAGAGGCATCATGACCAAAACGACCAAAGACCAGACCACCATGGCCCCTCATGGGCTGGCCCTACCCCCAAGCAAGTGGTTAGGGGTAATCAGGCAGTCAGTGTGGTTAGGTGTGATCAGGTAGCAGGTCAGCGGTTAGGAGTGATCAGGTAGGCAGGCAAGTGCTTAGAGGCAATCAGGTACACAGACAATCCTTGCAGGGCTGGCCCACCCCCCAGCAAAGAAAGAAGGAGGCCCAGGCCAGCCAAGCCATCGCATCCCAGCCTGTTGCCTGCAGAGGGAGGTCACAGGTGGCAGGGGACAGGGGGAAACCCTGCACAGATGGCATGCAATGGTGGCAGCATGGGTGGGACCAGCTGCCTGCAGCCAAGGGAAGGAAAGCCCTGTTAGCCCCTGATATAAGGCCTAGGGACCTTACCCGAGAGGTCCCAGATTGTGAGAGGGTACAGGCCAGACCCTCCACGCGCCCCCCCCCCCAATGCACAAATTTCCATGCACCAGGCCTCTATACAAAGATAAATATTTTGTATGGCTTACTTTAACACCTCACCACTATTTTCAGTGTGCACATCTGTAAGGAAAGTTTGTGTTTTGACAGAGCTCAGTGAGAAGGGAACCTGGCTTTGCATTGAGATGGAGGAGTAAATGCTAGGGGCCCAAGCCTGTAAGGTCTAAGCACATGTAGAAGAAAAAAGAAGTAGGTATTATACTTTCCTAAGAAGGCAATACGGACTTGCTATGTGGGGGAAGGGGAATCAGCACCCTAAGGATCAATATGCTTTCTAAGAACATCAGGATGTATGACCTGGGCAGCTGCACAAAATCATGCCTGCAAAAAAGTTCCCTGTAGCCCTAACCAGTTTGGCTCAGTGGATAGAGCACTGGCCCGTGGACTTAAGGGTCCCAGGCTCAATTCCAGTCAAGGGCATGTACCTTGGTTGCGGGCACATCCCAAGCTTGATCGATGTTTCTCTCTCATCGAGGCAACTTGATTGATGTTTCTCTCTCATGGATGTTTCTAACTCTCTATCCCTCTCCCTTCTGCTCTGTAAAATAAAATATATTAAAAAACAAAATATATTTATATTTAAATATATTTAAATATAATTATAAATATATAATTTATATTTATATTTAATAAAATATATTAAAAAACAAAATATATTTAATAAAATATATTAAAAAACAAAAAAGTTCCCTGTATAGCTAAAAGTGTGTGTGTGTGTGTGTGTGTGTGTGTGTGTGTGTCTACAGGGAAGCCTAATCCATGAAGCTGCCTATGCAGTCTGGGAAATCACCATCTGAAGTAGAGGGTGGCTTCAAATTTAGACAGAGCTACGACATGTCATAGCAGAGGCCTGCTCTCTCATCTTCTTTCAATCCCCTTTTCTTCTGTTTTTATCTCCCTTTCTCAACCCCCTTTCCTTCACTGTCCTCCTTCTGAATACTGACAGGACCATTATGTGGATATGTCAAGAAGATGCATTTGACTTTATTAGTTACTCAAAGGAGAAGAATATTGAGAACCCAGACTTGTGAGGAAGGGATTGTGGAGGGAGGATTTGATAGAATGCATTAAAATCCAGATCTGGAGACTTAGAATTGATGGGAATATTTTTAGTAAACTAAGGTTATGATGTAAACAATATTTTTTACGTTTCACACTTTTAATTTTTTTTTTATTGATTAAGGTATTCCATATGTGTCCTTATCCCCCTATAGCCCCCTCAACTCCCACCACTCATTCCCTCACCCCACTGGTTTCTGTGTCCATTACTTAGGCTTATATGCATGCATACACATCCTTTGGTTGATCTCTCTCTCTTACTTCAACCCTCCCCAACCTTCCCTCTGAGATATGGCAGTCTGATTGATGCTTCTTTGTCTATGAATCTGTTCTTGTTCAACAGTGTATATTGGTCATTATCTAATCTAATAAAAGAGTAATATGCAAATTAACCATCACTTCCAGACACCTAAGTCACGCCCACCAGCCAATCAGAGCGGCTGTATGCAGATTAACCCAGCCAAGATGGTGGCCAGCAGCCACGGAGCTAGAGCAAACAGGAGGCTTCCATTGCACCAGTGATGGAGTTCAAACTGCCTGCCTAGGCCGGCCGGGCCTCTGCTCAAGGCAACAATGTTTCAATTATAGAAGCCACGAAGCTGAAGCAAACAGGAGGCTTCCTTGCCTGACTAGGCCTCCACTCAAGGCAACAAAGTTTCAATTATAGAAGATAAATAAACTCCAGAAACCTGATTCCAGCCAGCCTTGCTGGGACATTGGATCAATGGGAGCTGTGGGCAGCCTGAAAACAGCCCTCAGCCCCTCACCCAGGCTGGCCACACCCCCATGGGTTGGGGGTCCCCACGGGGGGGGGGGGTTGGCCAGCCTGAAAACAGTCATCAGCCCCTCACCCAGGCTGTACCAGCAGGTGGACATCCCCCAAGGGATCCCAGACTGCGAGAGGGCACAGGCAGGGCTGAGAGACACCCCCCCCCTTGAGTGTACAAATTTTTGTGCACCGGGCCCCTAGTATTCCATAAAGTAGTGAGATCATGTAATATTTATCTTTCTTTGACTGACTTATTTTGCTTAACATAGTGCTCGCCAGTTTCATCCATGCTATTGCAAAAAGAATTCCTTCTTTACCACAGCATAGTATCCCATTGTCCCATCTTATTTTGTCTGCAGTTTAATAATCAAATGATATAATAATCCCCAAATATGAATAATTTCTGTACCAAAGTCTTATTTTGTACAAGAAAAACACACACAGTAAAACTCAACATTTTCTCTGTATTGAACTTAAATACTCTACTCATGGGCATCTTTTTATTGTTTTGTTTTGTTTTATTCATGGGCATCTTAATTTGGAGCTCTTTGTCATTCACTGTGACTTCATAAATTTGTTTTCTAGATAAGGCCTAGAAATGCTGACTCCTTCTTTCTAGTCCTGGGCGTGAAATTTAATAATAGTAGTAAAGTTTGCTAATAGGCAAGTCAGTCAAGAGAAGGTATGTACACACAAAAAACCAAGGCCCTTGATTATAATATACTAGAGGCCCGATGAATGAAATTCATGCAAGAGTAGGCCTTCCTTCCCCCTGCTGTCAGTACTGGCTTCCCTCTTGCACCCGGGATCCCGGCTTCCCTCACATCCCTAACTTGGTCTGGAAGGACATCTGATCTAATAAGTATATTATGCTTTTATTATTACAGATGATCCAAATAATATAGTAGCTGCGCTTAAAATGAAAGACTGTTAAGTGATGGCAATAAATTCTCTCATTCACTATATTTGTCCAGTATAAATAGAAATTATATAAAATGAGATAGAAGATAAATGTTATCTATCTTCTTCCTGTAAACTCAATTATTATCTTTGGACTCTCTATCCTACATCTGGTTTCTCCCTTTTTTTTTTTTTTTTTTTTTTTTGGTCTTCAGAGTAAATACTTTGCTTTCTCCCATTTATGCTTTGATCATCAAAACTACTTTGATTCTGCAGCTGAAAAGTGTCATTTTGTAACTCTAATTAGAAGAATCCTCCTCTACTTTGAAAGACTGAAATTCTTAGTATGTTCTTGTGCTTTCTTTTTGAACTGCTCCATCCCATTTGTGAAATTGAAATTGTTGCTTCCCTTAACATGTTCAAGAAGCTGTACAAAACTAAAAAATTCTGTTAACATCACAAACATAAAAATTATGATCTTTGAAAATGTTATAATCCTAACACATAAGTGGCATTTCCCCCCTAACTCTTCATTCATTCATTCAACAAAGACTGATGATCAACAATATATTTTAGACCACTAATTTAGAACCAGAGAACTTGAAGATAATCAAATTCATATGGAAGCACACATATATATCTGGATCCCACTTAAGAAACACTATTCTTCAATTAAAATTACTACTTCAGAAAATTATTTGAGGACAAAGTAATCACAGACACAAATGTAACCAATGATACCAAAGATTTATACCATTGCCCGATTATATCTTAGTTATTAAGATTATTTAGAGCATGTTATCAACACTTTTTATTGTCATCTACATAATTATTATGACCACCTGGCATTTATAAGCAAATTAGCTATACTTTTGCTCAGAAGTTGCTAGAGGGCCAGACCATTATAAATAGGGAAGCAGGTTGTTTACCACAACAGTAGAAATGTTTTTTTTCTGACCATATGGGTAAACATGATTTAACAGCCTTTGAACAGGGTGTGTGTGTGTGTGTGTGTGTGTGTGTGTGTGTGTGTGTGTGTATATACACACATATGTATATATGTGTATATATATATACATCTAATATAATAAAAGAGTAATATGCAAATTGACCATCACCTGAGACACCTAAGCCATGCCCACCAGCCAAGCCACACCTCCCAGCCAATCAGAGTGGCTGTATGTAAATTAACCCAGCCAAGATGAAGGCCAGCAACCATGGAGTTAGAGCAAACTGGAGGCTTCCGTTGCAACTGCCTGCCTAGGCTGGATGAGCCTCTGGTCATGGTAACAATGTTTTAATTATAGAAGCCACAGAGCTGAAACAAACCGGAGGCTTCCTTACCTGCCTAGGCCTCAGCTTAAAGCAAGAGTGTTTCAATTATAGAAAATAAATAAACCCCAGAACCTAATTCCAGCCAGCCTTGCTGGGCTGGGACGTTGGGTCAATGGGAGTTGTGGGCAGCCTGAAAATGGCCCTCAGCCCCTCACCCCCTCACTCACGCTGCCCACACCTCCATGGGTTGAGGGTCCACACTGGGGGTCTTGGCCAGACTGCAAACAGCCATCAGCCTCTCATCAGCCTCTCAGGCTGGCCAGGCATGCCAGCAGGTGGACATCCCTGAGGGATCCCAGACTGTGAGAGGGCACAGGCCGGGCTGAGGGACCCCCGAGTGCACAAATTTTTGTGCACTGGGCCCCT
>PVJC01032499.1:0-19870 GCA_004026665.1 Murina feae
TGAGCTGCATCCAAAGGAAATTCCAGTCCTAGACTGTTTAGGACCAAGGAGCTGAGTGCATGCCCGAGAGGTGCCCTCCTCTTTCTGGGCCCCAGACGAGCCTCCCTCTGTAGAGGAAGGAGGTCGGACCAGGGCAGATGCTCAGTGGTGGCCATGGGCCGAAGTCAGCTGAAGAGGGAAGCTGTGCTGCAAACTGTTTTAACGCACATTTCCTTAGGCTCATGAGCTTAGTTCCCTGTGTTTCCTGCATATTCACTTGTCTAACTCTCCCAGCCACTCCGTGAGGCACATACTCATCATTCCCACCTTACAGCCGGAGGCTCTGACCAGGAGGGGTGGGATGACTTACTCTGGGTTACCTGCTAGGCAGAATTTGAACTCGGGTTATCAGGCTCCATAGCCCATCCTCTCTATGGTGTGAGCAGGGCTGATCTAAGAACTAAATTCTCATAATTTTCTTTTACAAAAGAAAAACAGTAGGTAACGATCCAGAAAAAATGAACAAGTAGCAACATAAACATATTACTGAAAAAATACAAAGATACTCATAGGAAAGCTAAAATTGCTGACCGAGGTCCTGCAGGATCTCCCATGAACCCCACGTTTTCTCCCGTCCTGGAGCCCGATGCCAGATCGGCGCCAGAGACCGAGGGGCTCTGTTGACCAGACACGAGGAGAGTTTGTTCTCAGAGCAGCCAAGACTCAGAGCATGACATTCTTCTCCTCAAAGAGTGAGCAAGGACATGAAGAGGCTCCTGCTACTGCAGTCACTGCAGACCTTGTTATTCTAGAAAGTGAGCATGTTGAGACTGTTCTAGAACAGTGAGCATGCTGGCTGGTTTGGTACTTTTAAAAAATACATATTTTTATTGCTTTCAGAGAGGAAGGAAGAAGGATAGAGAGTTGGAGACATCAATGATGAGACAGAACCATTGATCGGCTCCCTCCTGCAAGTCCCCTACTGGGGATTGAGCCTGCAACCCGGCATGTGCCCTGGCTAGAAATTGAATCGTGACCTCCTGGTTCAGAGGTCAACGCTACACCACTGAGCCATGCTGGCCAGGCTAGTTTGGGGCTTTGTACTAAATTATTACACTGTCTTGAGTGACAGCTTTATGTATAAGGAGCAGATTAATCTAACTTCTTATTTCCCAGGTGCGATGGAGGCTTATTGCAGGAGGTGCACTTGATTCCTTTAAAGACAGGAGTCGGTCCAGGCTGGATGAGGCTGGCATGAGGCTCAGAAGGTCTCAGCAAAAAGGCCATGTCCAGCTTGGGGCTTAGGACTCACTCTAAGGTGCTGGGACTTGCTGGCAGAGAGCAGAGGCGGGTCCCGCCTGTATAGGACCAGGTTAGGCCGAGGACAAGGTGCTTCTGGACGGGCTGGATGGAGGCTGAGGACAGAGGGACAGGCAGCCAAGCAGAACTTGCCAGCTCCAGTGATGCACGTCCAAGTGCCCACTCTGCCTTTTGCCTTTCTTTCTCTGTTAGGGAATGGTTTATATTAAGTAGAATCCACTTAGAACAACACAGACATTTTAGATTTTTTTGGGGGGGCATTTAATTTTAATTTCATAAGTAATATAAAAATATATTCTTATTAATATTGAAATGATTTGGAAGTGTATAGGGTAAAAATACTCTCCTCTCCCAAAAAACGTATTCAGCTTCTCATACTAAGCACTATTACTATTTCAATATGGATTCTTCTAGACTATTTTCTATGTGCATACCTCTATAAAACGGGGATGAAAATAGACATGTGTATAAGATATGAATATCTTCTATAATAACAAAAGCATACTATGCTAATTAGACTGGACGTCCTTCTGGATGTCCTTCCAGACAACCTTCCGGATGAAGCAAGGGCTTCGAAGGAAGCCCGGGTTCGGGTGCTGGAGGGAAGTTGGTGCCGGCAGCCGGGGGAAGGAAGGCCTATTCTTTTTTATTATTGCTTAAAATATTACAAAGAGTAATACATATGTCTCTTTCTTTTCCCCTCCTTGACCTTCTCCTGTCCTTCCCTACCCCCCAGTGTCTTGTGTCCATTGAGGAAGGCCTATTCTTGCACGAATTTCGTGCATCTAGTATCTGTATAAATATTGTTCTTTATTTACACTATAGATGTTTTGGATATAATCCTCTGTAATTACATGTTGGCCTATCGTATTCCTTTACATGATGCCATTGTAGTACATAGTATAAGTAGTATGAGGTATCCTATCTAATAAAAAAGAGTAATATGCAAATTGACCATCACAAGATGGCTTCCCCCATGTGGTCAAAGATGGCCACCACAAGATGGCCAGCAAGGGAGGGCAGTTGGGGGGACCCAGGCCTGCAGGGGAAGACAGTTGGGGGGGCCTAGGCCTGCAGGGGAGGACAGTTGGGGGGATCATCCTGGCAGGGGGAGGGCAGTTAGGGGCAATCAGGCTTGCACAGGAGCAGTTAGGCGTTGATCAGGCTGGCAGGGGAGTGGCTAGGGGCAATCAGCAGGCAAGAGGTTGGGAGCCAACAGTCCTGGATTGTGAAAGGGATGTCCGACTGCCTGTTTAGGTCCAGTCCCAGTGGGATCGGGCCTAAACGGGCAGTTGGACATCCCTCAAGAGTTCCCAGATTGGAAAGTGTGCAGGTTGGTCTGAGGGACACCACCACTACCCCCCCCACCCACACTCCATGCACGAATTTTGTGCACCGAGCCTCTAGTATAGTATAAATGGGCCATATTTGACTTAACCATTCTGTTGTAGATATGTAGATATTTTCTTTTTATGTATTCATCCTTTTATTCATTTAATTTTGCTACTATAAATAATACTGTAGAGAATATCTTTGGGCATATATCTTTACATTTCAAATGGCCTGTTACTATGTAGAAGTTTTAAATTTTAATGTAGTAAATTGTAAGAGGAACTCGACCCTAATTTAAGAAAAAGTAAAATGCATCGATTCATGTACCTGAAAATTTCAGAGGCAAGGCTTTAGGTATCGGTGGATTCAGGGGCTCAAACAATGTCATCAGGATTTTGTTTATGTCAGCTCTGCTCATGATAGTGTCATTCCTGGGCTCTCTGGAGTGGTTAAATGGCTTGGGATGGCTCCCATACCATCCATATTTTTATTTCACTTAAAATAATTTGGAATAATAAAAACTCAATCTAGAAAGTAGCTTAAATATGAGTTCCCTTCTCCCCACCCCACACATTTAACCCGAAGACTATGGTAATTCTGAGAATGATTCAGGAACTCAAAATGTAAGGTCCTGAGTAGATTTCTGTTAGTCTTTCTAGTATATCCCCAAATTGCTCCATCTCTAAGCATGTTGTGTTCACAGGTGGCATCCTGTGAAAGTAGAAATGGAAACATCTTGTCAAGCACCTCTCTCTTTTTCCATATCAGGCAACTCTTTTCCATGATCCTCCTCATCCCACTCCCCGCAACCCCATAGGTGCTCCTCAGATGCAACTGGCTGGACTGGGTCATGTGACCAGGACTCACTGCAAAGGATGATGGGAGAGCAAGTAATGCACTGTCCTCCTCTAGACCGGGGGAAGCAGGGCTCTGCTGGGAGATGGAGTAGGGAGGGGTAGGGACACCCAGCAGCCTGCCACAGGGACCATCTTTTCGAGTCCCTCTGCTTCAGACAGTAGGTTCACTCTGTTTGGATCCACTCTTTTGTGCTCATCCTGAATCACTTCCGGGTCTGGGGGATTGGCCACCTGATTGACCAGGCCAGGTTACATGTCCTACCTTCAGACCTAGACCTGAAATTCAGGCTGAACCCTAAAAATGGAGAGTGACTACTGGGGTATAGTTACTAGAGGATGGGGGGATGTGTGCTTGAAACTCAAAATGGGAGGTTTAGTATGAACATGTAATAGTCACTGCTCAGAATAAATGTCAGCTTCTGAGAATGAATTTCTGATGAACCCTGGGCTTTCGCTAACTTCCCATTCTTTCATCCTTTTGGAGTGAATGGTGAAAAGGACTCCTTAATGAGCTCTTTGCCTCTTCACTCCTCGTATTCTCACTCCACCCCCCTGTGCCAATTGCCCACTTAAAAATGATCGTCTTTGAAGTGGGAATTCAGGGAGCCCTAGCAGAGACCAGTGTCACTGTTTGCCAAGTTGAGTGCCCATTAAAATTCAGAGATATCTCTAAAGATGGCATTTCCAGCCTGTGATCCATAGGCCCCTGCAGAGGTAGGTGTCATTGTGAAGGTTAATGACAGCTCTCCATCTATTTCTATCAGATGTTCTATTTCTGCTGCCCTAAATGGAAGACATCTAATCACAACTTCCTGTCCCCACATCCCTATTAGCAGACTATGAAGAATCAGAGCCGCTCAAAGGCTTGAAATTGGTATGTTTCAGCACGGGCTCTGCTACAAAAGCCCCTTGAATGTTCACAGCTTTAAAATGACTTGGCAGTCTGTCTATAAAATGTCCTGGAGTCTGAACAGGGTGAAAACTTGCCTGCATGCATTAGTGATCCATTGATTGTTTCTGGAGCTTGGTAACCTTTGTGACCAAACGGAGAGAATGGCTCAGACCTGATCAATCAAAGCAGCCATTAGGAATCCTGCCTAGTGCACGGCCTGCTCCAGCTCAGGGTTCCTGGGGAGAGCGATGAAAAGGGAAGGGGTTTAGCCATAAATGCAGGCAATGTGCAGACGGGCTGGACAGAAGTTGGTAAGGCTGAGGACTGTTCATTGTGCTGGTGGTTTGTGACTTTCTCTAACCCCCTCCCTGTTAAAAACAGGGAAGCAAAAGGCAAAGTGACATCAGGGCTCTGAGACCAGGAGCCATCCTGCAAGGTGACTGACATTCCTTTTCCTGCAGCTGCAGATCTCAAGGCGGCAGGGGTGCACGTTTATGGTCGAGGCAAAGCGGGGTGGGGTGGGGGGAGTTCACGTCTTCTTAGTAAAAGGGTCTCATCTCAGTGAGGTCCTTTAGGTCAGGTCTGAGAGCTCTCATCCCCAGCCAACCACTAACTGTGCCTGGGCCCAATTCAACGAAAATGTCACGGGGAGGATGGACGGCAAGTACCCGGAGCTTTATATTAACCTGGGAGTGATGGATGAATGAGTGATACTGTGTCTTTAACCTCGGGCATTTCAGAAATTTTGAATGAAATTTTCTTCAAATCAGAAAGAACTTTCATTTTTCAGAAACTTCATTTTTACTCTTAAAAACACACACACAATTTTGCCCTAACCGGTTTGGCTCAGTGGATAGAGCATCGATCTGTGGACTGAAGGGTCCCAGGTTCGATTCCGGTCAAGGGCATGTACCTTGGTTGTGGGCACATCCCCAGTGGGGAGTGTGCAGGAGGCAGCTGATCAATGTTTCTCTCTCATGGATTTTCTAATTCTCTATCACTCTCCCTTCCTCTGTGTGAAAAATCAATAAAACATATTTTTTAAAAAGGAAGAAAACAATTTTATAGGATACAGTCTTTGTTTAAAAATTGAAATTTGAGAAACACCCAGGTATATCAAAGAAATGGGCAAAAAAACTGACTTTTTTTTGTTTGTTTTACAAAAAACACCAGGAGACATCAGTTTCCTACTTGTTCTGGAACAAATGACCACAAATGTGGTGTCCTAAACCACAAGTCTATGCTCTTGTAGTTTGGAGGTCAGATGTCTAAGATAGGTTGACAAGGCCACTCTAGGGAGAGCCCGTTTTCTTGCCTTTTCTGGCTTACAGAAGCTGCCTGCTTTCCTTGGCTCATGGCACATCCCCCATCCTCACCCCAGAGGTGCAGCCTCTTCCCATCTCTCTCTACTTCTTTGGTCACATCACATTTTCTGACTCTGATCCACTTTCCTCCCTCTTTTTTTTAAAAAAAATATCTTTTTCATTTATTTCAGAGAGGAAGGGAGAGGGAGAGGCAAAAACATCAGTGACGAGAGAGAATCATTGATTGCCTGCCTCCCACATGCCCCCTACTGGGGCTTGAGCCCACAATCTGGGCATGTGGGGAATTAAACCGTGATCTGCTAGTTAATAGGCCCGTTAAGAGGGATGAGCCACACTGGCATCCCTCTTTTAAGGACTCTTGAGATCACACTGGGCCCATCTGGATAATCCAGTTAATCTCCCTAACCTGAGACCCTGAATTTAATCACATCTGCCAAGACCCTTTGTCATGTAAGATAGTATATTCACCAGCTCTGGGGATTGGGATGTGGACAGCTTTGCAGGAGCTGTTATTCTGGTGACCAAGGAGAATCTGTGTTCATCAGGACAGACAAGACAAACACCCCCAAACCTCAGGGGCTTAAACAGGCAGCAAGGCTTCTCTTCAATGGAGTCCCATGTTTACAAACTGGGAGGGATCAGCAAGGGACCTCGCTAAGGGCCACACAGCTGGAGAGTGGGCAACTGGACTTGCACAGGAATCTTCAACCCTACTCACTGCTGTGACTTTCAGCAAACACGTCTTCCTGCTCCCCCCATGTTGCTCCGTCACTCTAAGAAAATAAGTAAATGCCAGCCAGGCTGAGCTAGTTGGACGCCCTCTGCTCTATTTATTTTCCAGCATCTGCTTCATAAGCCGTTGGACGTCCATGTTGATTTCCTCATTGCTGTTAACGTCGCCTTCCAATTATGCAAAATGTTCCAGCACAGCAGCCCCTTATTACACGGCCCGTCTTTGGCTGACATTTGGTGCTGTGTATCTTGGCCTTGATCGACAGAGGCAGCGACTTCTCACATCGGCCTCGCTTTCTCCAAAGGGCAAACAACTCCACAACCAGATGGGCATCTGGGGGACCAGGAGCTCCAGTGACTGCTGAGCAGGCAAAGAAACGCTCATTTTAAAAATACTCAAGACTGATGAAACTGTGTTTATTTTGTTTCTTCAAAAAGCATGAAGATTGGGAGCTTAAAAAAAAAGAGTGCATGGAACTCTGTAGTTTTGGCCACTAAATTTCATGTGGTCCATTTTAGTTAGCATTGGGGCTTCTATCACTGCTCTATTTTGCCCAGTCTCTCAATTAAACACTGATTCATTCATTATTCACTCATTCATGACTTAGTCAGCATCTGTTATGATCCAGGCACCATTCTGGACTCTAGGAGTGATGAAGAATCTGAGACTATGGAGCTCACCTTCTCATTAGTGATAATCAGTAAAAAGATAAAATATATGTAGAATAAATGTGGAGGTGGCTGGTGCTAAGAAGGAAAGTGAGGAAGGAAATGGTGGGATTGGTGTTCCTCAGAAGATAGTGACATGGAGCAGAGACCTGAAGGTAAAGAGGGAGGGGAAAAGTTTAATATTTGGGGAGAGAGTATAAGTATTTCAGGCAGAAGGAACAGTGAGTGCAAAGGCCCCGAGGCAGGAACATGTCTGGCATTCCTGAGCAGCAGGGAGTAACATGTGTGACCATAGCAGAGTGAAGGAGAGTGGTGTATAGAAAAGGCCAGAGAAGTGGGGAGACCAGATCAGAATGGGCTCATAGGCCATTGGAAGGATCCGGGTTTTAGCTGAATGAGGTGGGAGGACTTGGGAGCATTTTGAACAGAGGAGAGAGTATTAGTTTTCTATTACTATGCAATAGATGACCACAGACTCACGATTTCACAGTTCCTGTGGGCTGGGAGTCAGGCATGTTTTATCTGGGTCCTCTGCTCAGGGTCTCACAGGCTAAAATAGAAACATGGGCTGGCTGTGCCTCATCGGGAGGCTGCACTGTATGAAAAGATCCACTTCTGAATGCCCCTGGATTGTTGACATAATTAATGTTCTTGTTGCTGAATGACAGGTTCCCGTTGTCTTGCTAGCTGTTGGCTGGGCACCTCTCTCAGCTCCCACATGGCCCTCTCCACAGCTCCTTCAAGAAGATCCAAGTGCCTTGAAGGGTTCAGGTGATAGGTCTGTCCCACCTCCATACTCTACCAGTAGATGAACTCAAAGTCAACTTGCTAGTCACCTATTCACCAGGGTGATATCATATTTCCAGTTCCTGCCCACATTGTGGGATAAGGAATTACAGACCAGTGATAGCAATCTTGGGGCTCTCTTAGGATCCTGCCTGTGATAGATTTGACGTGTAGTTAAAAGGATCACTTTGACCATCATGTTAAGAATAGAGGGCCCCACCCCTCCCCCCAGTCTATTAACACAAGTGCAGATCTGGGAGGTCAGCGAGGAGACAGTTTAAATAGTGGCTTTGACCAAAGTAGCATGAACGAGGGTGACGGAAGTGTTTGAATTCTAGGTGGTGTGGCTGTAAATGGATTAGATGTCTTGTAAAATGAAGTGAATGAGGATAAAATATTTTTTAAATATATTTTTTATTTCAGAGAGGAAGGGAGAGGGAGAAAGAGATAGAAACATCAGTGATGAGAGAGAATCATTGACTGGCTGCCTCCTGCATGTGCCCTATTGTAGATTGAGCACGCAACCTGGGCACGTGCCCTTGACCAGAATCGAACCCTGGATCCTTCGGTCCGCAGGCTGACATTCTACCCACTGAGTCAAACTGGCCAGGGCAAGAACAATAAAATCTGACACAGGATGTCTCAAAGCTGGCTGGTCTGAGCAACTTGGATTTTGAACTATGACAGCTTATCAGCTGTATCAAGAAGTGTGGCAATTTCCAAAGAATGTCTTTGTGGAATTAAAAAAATTGATACATTCTGCTTTATGGTTTCTTTATAAAGAGAGCAATGCATGACCTATGCAGATGAAATTCATCGTCCCATTAGTATCTCAATTGCCATTTTTATCTTTTAAGAAAACAATACAGAAAAGAAAATGAGATCTCCTCTAACTCTATCAGTATATTTCCCTCCCAGCTATTGGTTCCTGAAAAAATTGTAGCACAAGAGAATCGGGGACATTAATTCATGGCAGAGTTACAAATAGGCCAGACATTGGCTTGCTTTACTGGTTTTGACTTGAATTAGATGTAAGACAGATGCATTGAATCAGGTTGTTAGGCGGCAGAAAAAAATTGCAATGTCACATGGAGCAATAAAGGTGTAAGAATTGAGCAGAAACATATGTTCTCCAGATATTAGCTGTGAGGTGTGCGCCTTTCTCTTGTTGATGTTATCAGTATGAAATCCAATATTATCCCAGGGAAAGGAAACAAGGCCACTTAGCTGTTGGATGACAAGCTGTCTTACACTTCATCAAATCCACTCGTTAACTTGACACATGGTGTGTACTGCTCAGGAAGACAAGAGAAATTATATCTCTGCCATTCCTCATGGCGGGTGATGGGAGAGATGCCAGCTTGGCGGGCTGACCACAGGGTGTGTGGCCATTCACTACGGGCAGGACCTCGGCACAAGGCTCTGTTTTTTGTGTGTGTGTGTTTTCAAATACAGAGGACAAATGATAAGCCACATCACCCTGAGGGACCTCAGTGCCCAGGGTTCGCTCCCAGGACCACGAGATGTCCCCTGGCAAAGAAATGGTGCCTTTGCTACCCGATGCCTTTCTCCTACTCGCAAAATAATGTTTCTGCTTTAAATTCGGAATAAAAGTTGTTGAGAATGCACCCTGGCGAGCCACTCCACACCACGAACAGGTCTGATCCAGAGTGGATGTTGCCAGTGTCCACTCTCCCTTGGAAGCCTTTGGTGGAAAGGCTTCCCCGCTGTCGTATCTGACCCGAAGATGAGGGGGGTTTCCATCTCTGAGGCCCCTGGGCTGGAATGCTAACGGTAGAGGGATAGGAAGTAACTGCCGGAAGAAAGGGGGAGGCCACGTCAGTTGTTGTGTTCAGCAGTTGGTCATCGCTAGGCTTGACTGACCCAATGCAAACTCTGAAAATGGGATCCCCATTCCAAGGGGTAGCTGAGCAGGTGGGCTTCACCTGTGGGTCCCCCCTCAGCTTCCTGTGCCGCAATCATAGTTTTAGGTATTTATGTTTCTTTCTAAGACAGCGAGCACCGGGAGGTAGGGACCACACCTTATTCATCCCACAATCCCCCCTCAGTGTGGTGCCAGGCACCTAGCACACAATACTTAGGGTGAGCATATGTCCTGCTCTGTGTGGGAAAGTCCTGTGTGGGCCTGCTTGCCTCCCAATTGCACCTACCACCACGCCTGAGAACTGTCCTCTATCTAACTTAAGCAGAAGAAACTTATTGCAAGGGTGTTATCAAGAAGTGCTTTCCAGGCCCGTGTGATGAAAAACTCATTCATGAGTAGGGGGCACGTAGCCCTGTTTGCCCAGGATGGTTTTTGTTTATGACTGTTGTTCTGGCATAATTGTGAATAATGTCTCAGACACCTTCACACGTGTCCTGGGTTTCACAGTAAGTTGTATGGTCATCTGAGACATGAGTCAGGCACAGCTAAATTCAGGAGTCATCAGGACATATAGGAGTTGGCTTAACTTTCTGGGGACCAGATAGGGGTAAAATGGCCCCAGCAGTCATTTTATGGAGTTTTCCAAACAATGTAGCTTTCACAAAAGCTGGAGATAAACTCTGATTGGATCCATTTAGGTCACATGGTCACTTAGTAATGAATTCCTGTTGTCAGGGCAACGCTTGTGCTGTTGACTTTCACTTGGACTTTAGGTCCCACCTCTCCTGAGTCTGGAGCACCTTTCCCTGTACCCTTTATTGACTGGGTGTTGACTAGAGGATGAAGTTTTCTAAATGAAAATTATGTTGTTGCCAGAATTCTCCCAGAACAGAATATGTGCCTTTTTTAAATGGGGACTTTTCAATGCTATCTTTTGAGCATCTACCAGTAGAACAGAGCTGCTCATAATAGAAGCTTCTTGACTTTAAATGAATAAATACCGAGAAGTCAGACAGCAAGTTTTCTAGGCACAGTCTCTTGTACAAAATATGATGCACTTCATTGATGCACATGCTCTGTGAAGCAGCCCCACAGAAAAGGGAAGTGCAGTGATCCAAGATAATCCAAGATAATATGTTGGAAAAACACATTTGGAATCACTGGCCTGTGTGGGCCTCTGATACGCTGATGATATGAACCATCCCAGTGCCTCTGTGCCGGATTGGGTTGAGCCACGTTTACAGGAGTTCTGATGCTTCCTTAGAAGGTGATGTTCCTTTTTCCAGTATAACTGGGGCCCCGGGCATGAGAGAGCCAGAGGTTCTCCCACAAACCTCCACAAGACCAAGACAGTTCCCACATGCATTTCTCCTTCCTGTGTGAAATGCACATGAGAAGATTTTTCATTTGTGATAATGTTGATGAGCTTGGATCTGCTTACTGCAGACCTACCCACCTGCCAATCTTGGCCTTCCATGGGTGCCTATCCATCAACCAGGATCCTTCGGTTGCAACAAACAGTAAGCTGGCTTCAATCAGCCTCATCAAAACAGGAATCTATGGAACCATGGGGGGCGAGTCTGGGGACAAAAGGAAGGGTTGGGGGCCAAGGCTCTGGAAGAACAAGACTGAGGTCAGCTCTAGGGTTCAGGAAGCAGGAACCCCTGGGCTTATGTTTTAGGGAGATGAACCAATCACACTTGTTCCTTGTGTCATTCATCTCAAGATAAAATTTCCCAGGTGACAAATCTGAGTTTGAGTCTCATGTCCACCCTCTGGCCAGTGCGCCTTAATTGTCTGATCTATCACGGTAGAAATAAAGTGGACATGTGATTCTCAAGGTAAGGTTGAGCAAAATTATGGGGAAATGGATGCCAGAAGCCCTCCCCAGCCAATTTCTACATTCCTGTCTCGGGATCTTTATAGCTGGAATGCACATGGCACTTACAGATCTTCAGGAAATGTTGAACTTGCCCAACTTACTTCTACCTCTGCTCCGCACACTTGAGGCACAATTGCTTCCTCCCTGACCCTCATCCCACAGCACTTTGTTGTTACATCTATCAACCCAATACACATGTCTTGTTAGAGTTGATTTCATGGTCTTGCCTCTTTGAGTTGGAATTGTGTTTACTTGTCCCCTCCATGTGTTAATGAGTTCTTGACACAGAATGGAAGCCTAACAAATAGTTGTTGAATAGAAGAATGATTGAAGACATATGTTAAAGGTGGAAAGTCCCCATCAAACCAACAACTGTATTTTTCTTTAAGGTATGGGAGAAAATTTCATGCATGTTAAGAAAAAATATTCAAAACTTGAAAATAAGGCATAAAGACAATGTGAGACCTTTAGGGTAGAAGACAGTGTAACAAGCCCATGATGAGACTTTGATTTCCTACGACTGTTGGTTAGTGCCTGGACATTTCATAACTCCAGAAAGGTAGAGGTTAACATAGAAAAATTGTAAAGTGCCACATTTTTCTTTTCTGATGGTACTAAAGGTAATCCAATAGTTTCTGATGGTACTAAAGGTAATCCAATAGTCTATTTTTATTGCCCAGGGAAATATGAAGAGGTTGTATCTAACTTAGCAATTGCATTGTAACATTCCTTCTTTTTCATGGACTATATAGAATCTTTGTTCTCATATCATATATTTAATCATTTTGATCATTCTATAAGTTATATCACTAATTAGTTAAGTGTATTTGACAAATGTTCACCATCTAGTTTATAATTATGTTTTTAAAAATTTTGATAATTATAATTTGATATCTACACACACACACACACACACACACACACACAACCAGAATCATTCTCTTCGAAAACTAAATGGTATTCATTACATTAAAATAGCAAGTTTCTGCCAAAAACACCTTTTCCTGGAATAACATCTGGAATCTATATTGTGACTTTTCTCTACCAAGCGTTAGCTCCCTTCTCCTGATTTCTCCACCAGGGAGTTGGGAATTTAATACTTCATTTTTTCATGTCTTTTTGCCAATTTAAAAAGTGATATCACTGTGGTCAAGAGCAGAGCTGGATAGCTATGCTAGGAGAATAACTAGGTAGTGGACATGATTTATGGTTTTCCAGAACCTTCTGAAACCCTTCTACATTCTGGAGAATTTCTCTCCTTATGTGTCTGTGCATCCTCAAAGGAGAAGCAGAAATACACCTTCCCTGTTGCCCTCATAGTTGAAGAGCAGACACGTGGTGTAGACTCCACTGGTCAGATGGAGACAGACATCAACTCAGAAGACAGAGCAGTGTGAAAGGGCAGCACGCAGAGTGCATTGTGGGACTTTCAGAAGCTACTGGGGAGGCGGAAAGCTGTCACCTTGTCCCCCGTGCTCAGTGTCAGTGGTGTGAGCTTCGGGGTCTGTGCCCAGCATCAGTAGCGATGAGAGTGACTTATTCTCTCTCTTTTTAAAAATATATTTTACTGATCTTTTACAGAGAGGAAGGGAGAGAGAGAGATAGAAACATCAATCAGCTGCCTCCTGCACACACACCCCTGGGGATATGCCCGCAACCAAGGTACATGCTCTTGACCGGAATCGAACCTGGGACCTTTCAGTCCACAGGCCGACCGACGTTCTATCCACTGAGCCAAACCAGTTAGGGCGAGAGTGACTTATTCTTGGTTATAACCTCCCTCCAACTCTGATTCTCTGGTCTTATGGAGACTCTAGAAGCCACTAAGTAAATTCGTTTTTGGCCTAAGTAAGCAAAGGGGTTCAGGATATGTCATCTCAAAATATGTCACTTTGTCATGTTGATTAAATGATGCCAAAGGCACTGAGAAACTGCAGATGCAGGAAGTGCTATATGATCTCCCATTTCTACTTAAAAGCAGGTCATAAAATTTCCCAGGAGACAGGTGCCCTCCCTATACCAGAAAGAAAAGGACATTCTCATCACAGAACTGGGAGCTGACGTCCAAATGGATCTGTACAAACAAATCTACTAAAATAGCTCTTATCTTCCACGAGTTTCCCACAGATTTCCTAGTCACCATCCCACAATTTATTGCCTCTAGCTCAAGCCTCTTTTTCTTGTCACATCCTCACAATATATATACCTTTTGGGCCTAAAGGTTTCTTCAGGTCTTAATTTTCTTTAGAAGACACTCATATGCATATAAAAATATTAAATAAAATGTGTATACTTTTCTCGTTAGTCTGTCCTGTGCCAGCTTAATTCTCAGGCCCAGCCGCAGAATCTAAGGGGGCAGAGGAAGTTTGCCTCCACTCCACTAACTAGAGTAGATTCTGTTGTCTGTAATGCAGAACCCTGCCTCATCCAAACTTGGAGACCTCAGAGATGCTTGCATTAAGATATAGCTGGGTGAGGGCAGGAAGCTAACTCTCCTGGTCACATTCTAGAATTCTGTAATGTTCCACAGGACTGGGCAAAGTTTCACGGTGCCAGCAGATTACTTTGCTGACAATATCTGTGAATTCTTGCCCTATTACATAGCAATATCTCAACTCTAATTGTTCTTGAGGCTGCATCCAGCTCTTTGATTTCCTGATTCTGTGATGCTTCTTAACAAATGCATTCAGTTGAAGGTTATCTGGAGTCGGACTTCATGTGCATTCTCAGTCTTAGAAAAAACCCACACAAAACAGTGAAGTCTCCAGGGATTAACCTACCCACCAACTGGCATGCTAGCAGGGGGAGCAAATTAAAAATACATATTCATAATTTGATGATCAGTAAATGACTCCTGGGATGAGCTTCCTTGATATTGACTTCAAAGAAGGATTTGCGAGTATAATGAAATGAATAAGATACATTATAATTTGACGTTTTCCATGCAAATGGAAAAGTGGCAGAAATATCACTTATTCCAGTCCAAGGAAAGGCCCTCCTGGGAAGTGCATAGCAGAAGGTGGTTTTTATGGATGGTTGAAAAATAGGGATAAAGATTAGTTTGGCTACAAGTTACAGAGACTTCCTAAACCCTCCTCAAATAATTGAGAGATTTTATTTCCCCCTCATGTTCAGCAAGTCTATAGACAGGTAATTTAGGGCGAGAATGGTGGCTCCAGGATAACACAGGGACCCAGGCTCTTTCTGGTTTTCCACACCTCGATTCCTCTATTTTCATTGCAGGCCCTGTCCTCATGCTCCCAAGAGGGCTGCCAGAGCTCCAGTCAACACCACAGACGTGGCAAAGGGCCCTTCCCTATGGAGTCAGCTCCCTTTAAAGAAATTTCCCTGGAAGTCCCACCCAGTACCTTATGCTTAGTAACCACTGGCTAGATTTGTGTCACATGAACATTAAATGCAAAAGAGCCTGGATTTTTTTTTTTTTTTTTTTTTTTTTTTAAGCTGAGAATCCAACCTCTTCAAATACCATCAGGGTTCAGTGAAAAAGGAAGGATAGGCAATCAGGAGTTTCTGACACAAACCTAATGGTGTTTCTTTTTTTTTTTTCAGCAGTAATCTTTTATTTTTTTAAATTTTGTTTTATTGCTTAAAGTATTACAAAGAGTGTTAAATAAGTTAATGGCATTTCTTTACATAGAATTTTCTCAAAGAAATGCCTTTTCTTGAAAATGCTCCCTGATTGTCCTCATTAAAAAAACAAAAAAACAAAAATCTTCATTAAAAAATTTTGCAGAATCTATTCCTGTCCTCCTGCACTTCTTCTTCCATCCTTGAATGTTTATATGGATCTGCGTTGCACAGACCCGCGATCTCTCCTCTGACACCACAGCAGAACAATCATTATGCTTCAAGTTCCTAGAAGCTCCATGATAAAAGACCAACCTTATAAATCAAGCAACTCCATTTTAAAAAATTGCATTTGCATATTTTCTGAAATGTGGCTGCTTTACATATTTAAATAAATATTTTAAATCATGTGAATTGAACTAAACACTTGAATGAACTAAGCTAATTGGCTGGAATGCCATCAAAATCAACACTAAATGTTAAGTTTTATTCCCCGATCTCCCTCCCACAAATAATCAGCTCACTCGAGAACTGAATATTTATATTTTCTTTAAAGATTCGTCTTGAACAAAGTAGGACCATCCAGTTATTTTCCAAAGAATTTCAGATCCAGAAGATTGAGTTCAGAGGTCAAAAACCCAATTTAAATCAAGTATTTTAAAATAATTTTATTTTTAAGATGACTGTATAGTAAAACAGATTTCTCATGGCTGTACAGGTCTATGGATTGTAATACATGTATAGATAGGTGTATTCACCGCCACAGGATACAAAACAGTTTCATAGCCCTCGAAATTTCTGTGGCCCATTGTGGCCAGCCTCTCTTCTCTCCTCAACTGCTGGCAACCACTGGCCTGACCCCCAAATTCTATAGTTTTTATGTTCAAAAGCATCATACAAAAGGCATCAAACAGTTTATGATTTTTTAAGCCTGGCATCTCTTGCTTAACATAATGTCTGTGAGATTCATCCAGGTCATCATCACCTGGTGTGTGGCACTCATTTGTCCCTTTTTGCTGCTGAATAGTATTCCATCATATGGGTCCCCCACGGTTTTGTCTTGTTTCTTCCATTCATCCTCCATTTGATGGGTACTTGGATTGTTTCCACTTCTTGGTATTATGAGTAATGCTGCTGTGAACATTCATATGCACATCTTTGTGTGGACATATGTTTTCACTTTTCTTGGCTTGCAACTGCAGGGCAGGAGGTGGTCTTCTAGAAGATATATGGGGAAGAGTTTGTTACTAAAAATAATGTGAGTGAATATATGTGATGGGAGCCAAAATGAATACTTGTCTACTACACTGAGCCAAGGTTTTTATTTTTTAACAAAATAAAGTTAGTTTTGGTTTGATACTTGCAATTTACCAAACCTCTCACTTCTTTTTTAACTCATTTTCTTTCTTTTTTTCCCTAAAATATATTTTTGTTGATTTCAGAGAGATAGGGAGAGGGAGAGAGAGAACCATCAATGATGAGAGAGAATCATTGATCAGCTGCCTCCTGCACACCACCTACTGGGGTTGGAGCCCAAAACCCAGGCATGTGCTCTGGACCAGAATCAAACCTGAGTCCCTTCAGTCCGCAGGCCGATATGCCATCCACTGACCCAAGCCAGCTAGGGCTAGCTCATTCTTTATGGGAACAAAAGATGTTCTTTTGATTTCTGTAGTCATGATTAAGCCATGTTGACCAGCCCAAGAAGAACATATTTTCTGCTTCTTTTTTCCTCCCATTTCTTAATAGACTGAGGATGAAATATACTCACAAAGTGAATGACAGCAATTATATAGCTCAAATAATCCCCAAATGACACCATGTGCCCAAGTCCCACTGGTTCCTTCCTACCTGTCACTAGACTATTTCTATTTCTAAATTTAGATCTCCTTTGACAAGGCCATTACAGTGTCCATCCCTGATGTCAGCATTTTTCAACGCTTCTCTCCCTTTCATCATATTTGATATTGGAGTGACAGTTCCTGATTTGCTGAAGTCAGCATCTATCCCATCTATAACACTTCTGATTTTGTTTTTTTTTTTTTTTGGCCTGGAGGAACTTCAGAACCAGTAATATTTTGAGAGTAAATTTTGAGGAAGTTATGGGCTTTTTATGTGCCTATTTATAGGATATCATGGTGGAAGATATTGGGTATGTTAATCAGAAGGGAAAAGGTTACGTTGCAGTAATGAGTAAGACCCAAATCTTACTTGACTTAAAGTTTTTCTTACTCACACTTTATGTCTGATGTGGGTCATAATGGGGCAGGTCTCTGTTCATCATAGTCACTTAGTGATCTAGTCTGAAGGAGATTGTGCCATCTCATATCTGCTCCTGGGACCACTGAGACAGGGAACAGAGCACAGAAAACCACATTCCAGCTCTTAATGCTTCTTCTTGCTCAGAGCACCTGCCACTTTCTTTTGGATTTTATTGGCCAAGAGTGGTCACATGTCTGTGTCTGACTATAAGGGGTGGAAAGTCTGATTCTTCTGTGGACCTGGAAGAGTGGGGAGCTAGGGACGTTGGTGAGCTCTAGCATTGCT
Organism: Murina feae; assembly: GCA_004026665.1. NCBI lineage: Eukaryota > Metazoa > Chordata > Mammalia > Chiroptera > Vespertilionidae > Murina > Murina feae. Next base: position 17,795 of record PVJC01032499.1, read on the forward strand.
TATCAAGAGGCCCATGGGGTGTGAAGAAGAAAAAATGGACTTAATGAACAACTTTGTTCATGTGATAGTTTCTCTTTGACACTTTGGATCTCAGCAAATTATTGGGTTTCTGAGTGGATGGATTAAGGAGAAGTATTATTTGAGGTTGGGCATTTTTTACGCTCAATATCTCTATAATCTTATTTTTGTCTGCATGAAGGCATTAGCATACATTTTCTGGGCTCTGAGCCAAGATGAGTCATTTGTCTGTTTTTGCATCTCCATGGTGCCCTGGTCTGTGCCAGAACCAGCCATCCCAGTCAGGAACTGTTCCAGGGACCCTGAACCCCCAAGCCTGGTGCCATTCACCCTCCTGCTAGCTTGATGGAGCCCACTCTCAGCAAGAGCCACCAGCAGGGTGAAGCGTCAGGGACAATGCCACTTGGAATCTGATAAGAACTAACACTTGGTACTGTGCCCAGATCAACATTTTATCGCCTTGGAAATGGAAGGGCTTGTGACATTTCAGTCTCCACTGAAACCCTCAGGGGTCCTTTGTGATTACTGGGTGGGACTATTGTATCCTGCTCTTCTGGATGGACCCACCCCCACCTCAGGCTATGAGAAGATTAGAGAGGGTGAAAAAGCAGAATGAAAATGTCAGATTTTTATTGGGGATTAGGAAGCACTCAACTCTAGCCAAGTTTGTGTGTGTGTGTGTGTGTGTGTGTGTGTGTGTGTGTGTGTGTGTTTAAAGGAAGAAAAAGGTGCAACACAAATTCTCCCACTCAACATACCATGAAGGCATGAATTAGAAGGAAAAGAAACCCCAAACATAAAGAAACTATTTGGTCAACCAGTTGAGATTGCTTTGCTCGAAATATTTTACTTGTTCATGATTTGGAGGTTGGCACACGGAAGTTTCTAAGACCTATCTCTTGTGTGAATGAGGGCTGAGTCCAGGAGACGGAGATCCCTTAAAAGTGGGAAAGAGAAGAAAATGCAATCCGTCAGCCAGCCATAATTTGTTCTATCAACTATCAAAAGTTTGACCAGAATATTTTCTGAGTAAAATAATCACATTGACTGGTTCTTCTCATCCTGAAAAGCAGTTTGAATTCACATAACTCCAGCCTAGACTCAAGTAGGCATTCTCAACTCTTTCTAGGTGTTAACTTTTTATTCAAAGAAAATAACTCAATGTGTAAAATAGAATACCAACCATCCTTTCTGAATCTTGTGGATCCAGTTCATCCAAGAATTGTTGGTGTCCACTGGGGGCAGTCCCACTCCTTAGACAACCTTTGGAAACATCCAGGGGTATTTTGAGTTGTCACAGTAACTGATGGATGATGTCGTTTCTAACATTTAGTGCATGGGATCAGGGATATACTCTGTGATTTGTAATAAGTGACAGAGCCTTCACAACAAAGAATTGTCCCACACGAATATCCAACCACGAAGAAACACCCGACTAAAGTCAGAGGCAGGAGGTAAGAGTCACCCACCCCAGCACCAGCCTTGGCCCCTGTTTCCCTGTCAGATGAAGCATGGCCCTCCTCCCACTACAGAGCAAGAATATTCCAGAAACACCTCTCCCAACCTTCCCTGCAGCCATCCCACCCAGGAGAAGGAAATGGTAGGAAGCCAAAAAGGAAGGATGCTCTAATGATGCAATTCCAGGCCGTGGGCTGCCTAGTGGGCCAATGGGCAGCCTCCCCACCCCATCAGCCTGGGTGAGGAGGACTCAGGTTTCTGCCTGAAATGGAGACCAGGCAGGGGTGCTGGGTCCCCAGCTGTGCCTTTCTCTGTGCACACTAGAGTCCCATGTCCTCCTGCAAAGACCTGGAGGCCCATGCGATGCTCATACAATCAGACCTGACAATTGATCTGCTTCTGTGCACTGGACAATGTCCAGGTCCCCATGGAGAGATGGCTGTGCCTGCAGCTCATCCTGAATCCTGATGATCAATAGACAAATTACAATGTGACCAAGTGCTTGTAGGGAGCAGGGCATCCTCACTTCCCAACAACAGAGCAAAAGTGTCTCAACGGTGAGCAGGGATGAGCGCTGCTAAGTGGAATCTGTGGGAGAGC
>PVJC01032500.1:0-19900 GCA_004026665.1 Murina feae
CCCCCACTAAATAGAACTTACATTTTGTGTTGTTTATTCTGTTTATTTATTCTTGAAAGTGGAAAAGTACAACAAGGCCACTGTCAGTTCATTGGCATCTGTGTGCTGCATGGCCTGCTGTCACCACTAATGCTGGAGGGCAGGTTTTGTACGAGGCCCTAACACAGTTTTCAGTGCCTAGGAGAAGTTCATCTGGTGTCAGTCTGTTGGCCTAACATGGCATCTTTTCTTGTCCCTTTTCCCTGCTTTGCTGAAATATAATATATGTCCTAAAAACTCTGAGGTACACTTTATGAAAAAAGTACTACTATCAATTTATCAATTTATCCCCAGAAGGTACCATTTTCAGGTCTCCTTAATGCCTTTTGTCTCCATCTTAAGCATTTATTTTCAACCATGATGGATACAAGGAGTTAAAAGATTCAGAATGAATATGGACAAGCAGTGAATAATCTACAGCTCACTGTACATGGCCTCTCTAATTTAAAAATATTTTATTCTATATTTTATAAACCCCCTTATATTATGGGGGTTCCTCTAAAATTTAAAAATAGAATTATCATGTGATCCAGTAATTTCATTTCTGAGTATTTATTTGGAAAAATAAAAGACTAACTCAAAAAAATATATATGTATTTCCATGTTTATTGCAGCATTATTTACAATAGCCAAGATATGAAAACAACCTGTATCCATTGATGGATGAGTATATGTTGAAATATATATACATATATATTTGAGGCCTGGTACACGAAAATCATGCATGGGGGTGGGTCCCAAAGCCCTACCTGCACCCTCTCTAGTCTGTGAGCCCTCAGGGGAGCCCTCTCCAATCTGGGAGCCCTGACGGTTTAGGCTCACTCCCCATGGTTCTCTGCTCTATGTGGGACCTGGCTGCTCCACGCCCGCTGCCCAGAAGCTCTCCATGACCCAGAGGCTCTCTGCAGCTGGGGCAGGATGCTTACCTTGTCACCACAGTGATGACACAAGTGTCCCGCCCTGGCTGCTCCACATGCAGATGTGCTGCCCAGAGGCCCTCAGTGGCCAGGGTGGAACATCTGTCTCAAAGCAAGCATTTTGCCAGGCCGCTCATGCTGCCTGCTTTCAGTGTCCACCCCCCCTCCCCCCAAGACTAGGGGACTCCAGTGGGGCTGAGGGGACTGGGTGCCGCCATTTCGTGGCTATGGGCACTGTTGTCTTTGTGACTGAGTGACGGTTAATTTGCAAATTACTCTTTTATTAGATAGGATATATACTAGGTGTACTGGTTAATAATAGCAGATTTTGTAATAAAAGAAAACACAATAATTTCAAGAAAAACATCAAAAGTGCTTTATTCAAAGTAATGTCCATTACTAACAATACATTTCCTCATTTTTCAGGTAATTTGTGAATACCGTCCAAATAGAACTTTTCTTGTTTTGAAACAAACCATTCAGAGACCCAATTTTCTACTTCTTTGTATATTGTTTTTTTAAATATATTTTTATTGATTTCTGAGAGGGAGGGAGAAGAAGAGAGAGGTAGAAACATCAATGATGAGAAAGAGTCATTGATCAATTGCCTCCTGCATGGCCCCCATGGAGGATCAAGTCCACAACCCAGGCATGTGCTCTTGACTGGAATCATACCTGAGACCCTTAAGTCTGCAGGCTGACGCTCTATCCACTGAGCCAGCTAGGACTCTTTGTATGTTTTGAAGTGCTGCTCAGAAAGTGCGTGTGCCATCGATCTGAATAAATGGTAATATGAAGAAGCAAGGTCTGGTGAATATGGCGAGTGGGTTAATACTTCTCAGGCAAGATCTTTTAACTTGTCTTTAACTGGTTTTGAAGTGTATGCATCAAAATGAAGCAAAATTACTTTGCTGTGTATTCTGGAACATTCTGGTCATTTCATGATGAAAGTATGGTTCAAATTGATTATTTTTGTCAGTAGCGATCAGTATTAATGGTTTTACCTGGTTTAGAAGTTCATAATACACCACACCTTTTTGATCCCACCAATTGCAGAGCATTGTCTTCTTTCCCAAGTGATTTGGCCTTGAAGTTGATGTTGATGGTTGACCTGGATCAACCCATGATTTTGTGCATTTGGGATCCTCAAAATAAGTCCACTTTCATCGCCAGTCACAATGCGATGCAAAACAGACTTTCTTTTGTGGTGTTGAAACAACATTTTACTGATGACTTTTCGGTTTTCCATTTGTTTATTGTTCAGTTGATGTGGCACCCATTTTCCTTCCTTTAAAATCTTTTCCATTACTTATAAATGATCGAAAATGGTTTGCTGAGCAACATTTAATCTTTCTGCAAGTTTTTCTCGAGTTTGACACGCATTTTCATCCAGTAATGCTTTTAATTATTGGTCTCCAATTTTTCTGTTGACCTGGACGTTCTTTGTCTTTCACATTGAAATCATCACTTTTAAAGCATTTAAACCAGCGTTCACAAATATCTTGAAATGGAGCACGTTCACCATAAATTTCTCGAAGTTTTCAGCAGCACTTTTCTACAAAATAATGAATTATAACTTCCCACAAATGCTCTTTTTTGAGCATGAAATATGACATTTTTAAGTGTAAAAATATCTATGACTAGAGGCCCAGTGCACAAAAATTTGTGCACTTGGGCGGGGGGGTCCCTCAGCCCAGCCAGTGCCCTCTCGCAGTCTGGCACCCCTCAGGAGATGTCCACCTGCTGGTGTGCCTGGCCAGCCTGGGTGAGGGGCTTATGGCTGTTTGCGGGCTCACCAAGCCCCCCAGTGGGAACCCTCACCCCATGGGGATGTGGCCAGGCTGGGTGAGAGTCTGAGGGCCATTTTCAGGCTGCCCACAGCTCCCTTTGACCCAAGGTCCCAGCGAGTCTGGCTGGAAGCAGGTTTCTGGGGTTTATTTGTCTTCTATAATTGAAACGTTGCTATGAGCCGAGGCCTAGGCAGGCAGTTGCAACAGAAGCCTCCTGCTTGTTCCAGCTCCGTGGCTGCCGGTCTCCATCTTAGCTGGGTTAATTTGCATACAGCCACTCTGATTGGCTGGGAGGCATGGCTTGGATGGTGGGCATGGCTTGGATGTTTCGGAGTAATGGTTAATTTGCATATTACTATTTTATTAGAGTAGATATTAACACCTTCAGCAAATTTGACATATGAAGTTTGAAATTTGTTAATACAACAAAATTGCATACATATCAAATTGTATATATCTCAACATATGTGTAATTCCATCTATTGAAAAAAATCTGCATTATTAACCGGTACACCTAGTACATACATACACACACACACACATATATATACACATAATGGAATATTTTTCAGTCATTAAAAATAAATTTTTGTCATTTATAACAACATTGATGGACCTATACAGTATTATGCTAAGTGAAATAAGTCAGAGAAAGATAAATGTTGTATGATATTACTCATGTTGAATCTAGAAATCAACACCAAAACAAAAATAAGTTTATATATTAAAGAGAACACATTGGTGATTGTCAAAGGCATAGGGTGCCAGTGGATGAAATGGGTGGAGGTGGTGAAAGGTAAAAACATGCAGTTCTCAAACTAGTAAGTCATGGAGGTGTAATAAAAAATAAAATACAGTAATCAAACTGGTGTAAACAAATATAATGTATCTGAGCTTTCCCAATGAATTTGGCAAATTTTTTTTGATATCTTCATGTATGAAATGGAAAATTATGAATTAAACTAGAGGTTTGATGTACAAATATTTGTGCACTGGGGGGCCTCCCTTTTCCTGGCCTGTGTCCTCTCACAGTCTGGGACCCCTCAAGGGATGTCCACCTGCTGGTTTAGGCCCACTCCCCAGGGGATTGGGCCTAAGATGGCAGTCAGACATCCCTCAGTCAGACGAGCCCAGGAGCCCTCGGGGGATGTCCACTTACCAGCAAGGAACAGGCCTAAGCTGCAGTCGGACATCCTTAGCGCTGCTGAGGAGGCAGGAGAGGATCCCACAACCACCGCTGTACTGGCAGCCTTCTGGCTTGTGGCTAAGCAGAGCTCCCCCTGTGGGAGTGTCGTAACCACCAGGGGCAGCACCTGCATTGAATGTCTTCCCCCTGGTGGTCAGTGTGTGTCATAGTGACCAGTAATTCCCAGTTGTTCTGCTGTTAGGGTCAATTTGCATATTACCCTTTTAGTATATAGGATTATATAGGATAGAGGCCTAGTGCATAGTTGGGGGCCAGCTGGTTTGCCCTGAAGGGTATCCTGAATCACAGTGGGGTTCCCGCTGGGGTGCCTGGCCAGCCTGGGAGAGGGGCTGATGGCTGTTTGCAGGCTGGCCACAGCTCCTTCAAGGTGGTTGTCCCCCTCCCAGTGTGCCTGGCCAGCTTGGTTGAGGGGCTGATGGCTGTTTGCAGGCTGGCCACAGCTCCTTCAAGGTATGTGTCCCCACCCCTGGGGTGCCTGGCCAACCTGGGTGAGGGGCTGATGACTGTTTGCGGACTGGCCACAGCTCCCATTGACCCATCGTCCCAGTGAGGCTGGCTGGAATAAGGTTTCTGCGGTTTATTTATCTTCTATAATTAAAACATTGTTGCCTTTAGTGGAGGCTACAGCTGGCCTAGGCAGGCAGTTTCCTCCATCACTGGTGCAACGGAAGCTTCCTGTTTGCTGTAGCTCCGTGGCTACTGGCCGCCATCTTGGCTGGGTTAATTTGCATACAGTCACTCTGATTGGCTGGTAGGCGTGGCTTGGCTGGTGGACATGGCTTAGGTGTAATGGAGTGAGAGTCAATTTGCATATCACTCATTTATTAGATTAGATAGATGATATAATAAGGTTAATTCACAGTTAAGCTAAAAAAAAAAGGTGTGTCACCCGAAGAAATTCAATAAAAAGAAAAAAAGAACCTCTGAATTTACAGAGAGGAGAAATGATACACACATACGGGTGATAACTTTTGATATTTGTTCATTAGTTTTAATAAGTGTACTCTACTAATGTAAGATGTTAATAGAGAAGACTATTTGTGGGAATCCTCTCTGGTATATTTTCAAATGTTTATTTTTTTTCAAATCTAAATTGTTCTAAATTTGAGAGTTTGTTTTTTTAATATATTTTATTGATTTTCTACAGAGAGGAAGGGAGAGGGATAGAAAGTTAGAAACATTGATGAGAAACATTGATGGGGTGATAACTTCTGAATCATAATGATCAGTTAACAATTCAGAAATAGATGAGGGTTTAGGTCTGATTATTAGCAGATACTGTTGAGTGTTGGTTGGCTCATTTATTAAATAAAGGTGCAGTGAATGATATGTTTAGGGTGCATGCACATGGAGTGACTAGCACAGTTGCCCAGATTATGGAAAGGGAAGCCTCAAAATTAAAATTATGGGGACAGATGTTCAGTCTGGGAGTGAGATGGAGCTGGCCATAGTCTGAAGAGAACAGTGTAGGAAAGAGAGCTTCACATTAATTTGTAAGAGATCTGGGGGAGCTGTAACTGCATGGTTTGAAAGTATGGGTTTTGATTTTCCTCAAAATAGGGTCCCCAGAATTGAAGACTAATGATCCCATGAAATTTTAGAACATTATTAAACTAAGTTTATGTTAGAGTTATTATGATAATAGGTACATTTAAAGTATGAAAATAATAAATTCAAAAAAGGGAAAACTATATTGGAGGCATTATATATACTCTATGTTAATTCCCACTGTTATTAATTTCATTGCCCCTATAATATTTGCTTTTCCACTTAATAATTAGCTCCAAAGAGCAGGGCTTGTGTTTTTCTATTCCTGTGCTTAGTTTTGTTCGTTGAGTATGTGAATGAATAAATGAAGAAACCAACAGGCAATGAACAGTTGTGCTACAGTGAATCAGGAAATTCTGGCTAACTATTATATTAATACTAGAGGCCCAGTGCACAAAATTCATGCACTGGGAGGGGGGTCCATCAGCCCAGCCTGTGCCCTCTCACAGTCAAGGATCCCTTGGGGGATGGCCTACTGCCGGCTTAGGCCCGAGGCAGGCCTAAGCCACAGTCAGACATCCTTAGCACTGCCATGGAGGCTGGCTTCTGGCTGAACAGCTCTCCCTTTGTGGGAGTCATCAATGCACATCATAGCAACCAGTTGTTCCATTGTTCAATTTGCATATTAGCCTTTTATTATATAGAACAAGAGGCCCAGTGCACAAAAAATTGTGCACTCGGAGGGGGGGGGGCTTAGCCCAGCCTGTGCCCTCTTGCAGTTTGGGAACCCTTGGAGGATGCCCACCTACTGGCTTAGGCCCGCTCCCCGAGTGATTGGGCCTAAGCTGGCAGTCAAACATCCCTCTGGCAGCCCAGGAACCCTTGGGGGATGTCCACTTGCCAGCAGGGAGCAGGCCTAAGCTGCAGCTGGACATCCTTAGCACAGGTCTAAGCTGCAGGAGAGGCTCCCATCACCACCATTGTACTGGCAGCCATCACCCTGGCTTGTGGCTGAGCAGAGCTCACCCTGTGGTAGTGCACTGATCACCAGGGGCAGCTCCTGCATTGAGCATCTGCCTCCTGGTGGTCAGTGTGTGTCATGGTGACCAGTCATACTCAGTCATTCTGGTGTTAGGTTCAATTTTCATATTACCCTTTTATTGTATAGGATTATTATATAGGATAGAGGCCTGATGAATGGGTGGGGCCAGCTGGTTTGCCCTGAAGGGTGTCCCGGATCAGAGTGGGGGTCCCTGCTGGGGTGCCTCACTAGCCTGGGTGAGGGGATGATGGTTGTTTGCAGGCTGGTCACAGCCGCTTCAGGGTGGGGGTCCCTTCTGGGGTGCCTGGCCAGCCTGGGTAAGGGGCTGAGGGCCATTTTCAGGCTGGCCAAGCCTCCCAGCAGTGACCCTCACCCCATGGGGGTGGGGCCATCCTGGGTGAGGGAGTGATGGCTGTTTGCAGGCTGGCCACACCCCCAGCCATCCAAGCTCCCAGCAAGACTGGCAGGAAGCAGGTATCTGGGGTTTATTTATCTTCTATAATTGAAACTTTGTTGCCATGAGTGGAGGCCACAGCCTGCCTACGGTAGGCAGTTCCTCCATTGCCTGGGCAATGAAGTCTGCTTGCCCTAGCTCTGTGGCTGCCAGCCCCCATCTTGGGTTAATTTGCATATAGTTGCTCTGATTGGCTGATGGGCGTGGCTTGGTATGTAGTGGAGTGATGCAGTTAGCATATTACTCTTTGATTAGATTAGATAATGCTCTGAAAATGTTTATAATTTTAGTGGAATTAGCATTAGAACTAGCTTGTTACAGTGAGAATTGAGCAGAGCAATGGGTAACTAACAAAAGTCATGTCATATCATATATATACCATATCATAATTTGTACTCTGTTTTGATGTCAGGGAGTACATATTTAGTTGAAATTCCTATAGTTGACTATCTATTCCTTAGTGTAGTAGAACTCCATAGAGAAAGATCACAATTACACAAATACATTTAGCCTTTAAAAATGTGTTAATGTTAGCTCTAGTTCAACAGATAGTTCGTTGGCCTGTAGATCAAATCCAGGGTATGATTTCAGTCAAGGGTACATACTGTTGCTCTCACATCGATGTTTCTGTCTTTTCCTCTCTCTTCCAGTCTTCCTAAAAATCAGTGGAAAAATGTCCTTGGGTGAGGATTAACAAAAAATAAATAAAAATTTGTTAATGTTAAATATTTGAACACTAGATGCCCAGTACACGAAATTCCCTAGGTATGACCGGTGATCAGGGCTGATGGGGGCCTTCTGGCTGCCGGTTAGGTCTTCCAATGTTCCATGCTGCCCCCAGCTGGTCAGTACACGTCATAACAAGTAATCGAACTGCCAGTCTCCCGGTTGAACTCCTGAGGGGACAATTTGAAAGTTAGGCTTTATATAGGGAGATTGAGTATTTAAAATTCAAAAAATAAATTTATGTTTTTTAAAAATGTGTAAGTGGCTCAGGAATTTAGAAGTGTCTAGGACACAATAAAGACAAAATTCTATTTCAAGTAGGGGCCCAGTGCACAAAAATTTGTGCACTCAGGGGGGGCAGGTCCCTCAGCCCGGCCTGTGCTCTCTCACAGTCTGGGACCCCTCGAGGGATGTCCACCTTCTGGCAGGCCTGGCCAGCCTGGGTGATGGGCTGAGGGCTGTTTTCAGGCTGCCCACGGTCCCGTAAGGGATTGGGTCCTTACTGGGGTACCTGGCCAGCCTGGGTGAGGGGATGAGGGCCATTTTCAGGCTGCCCACATCCCCTTCAGGGTTCAGATCCCTACTGGGGTGCCTGGGCAGTCTGGATGAGCAGCTGAGGGCTGTTTTCAGGCTGCCCATAGCTTCAATTGACCCAAGGTCCCAGCGAGGCTGGCTGGAATTAGGTTTCTGGGTTTTATTTATCTTTTATAATTGAAACTTCATTACCTTGAGCGGAGGCTTAGGCAGGTAACAAAGCCTCCTGTTTGCTTCAGTTCCATGGCTTCTATAATTAAAACGTTGCCGTGAGCAGAGGCTCAGCCAGCCTAGGCAGGCAGTTGCAATGGAAGCCTTGTGTTTGCTCTAGCTCTGTGGCTGCTGGCCTCCATCTTGGCTGGGTTAATTTGCATGCAGCTGCTCTGATTGGCCGGGGATGTGGCTTGGCTGGTGGGCATGGCTTTGGTGTCTTGGAGTGATGGTCAATTTGCATATTACTCTTTTATTAGATTAGATTACTATGTCTTTCTGTATAGTGAAATAATTCATTAATTGTTATGGAATGTTTTGCAATAATGGCAGCTAAGCATTATAGAGTACCTCACTTTTATGGGGCCCTTTTGCAAGGTGCTCTGCATGCCTTTAATCCTTCCAACAATCCCAAGAAGGAGAAGTTATTATAACCATTTACATGTAAAAACACAGAACTTGGAGAGATCACATACTGTTCCCAAGAGCACCCATGTAATAATCAACAGACTGCTTACTTTGCCCCACCATCTAATGATCATTTCAGCACCTACCTCACTTACAATTACATATACTTTTATTTTATAATTTTTTTATTTTCTTAGCTTTTATTTATTTATTTTTTAATTTAAATTTTTTATTGTTTAAACTATTACATGAGTTTCCTTTCCCCCTCATTGGCCTATCTCTGGCTGCTCCCACTCCCCTACTGTCTGTGTCCTTTGGTTATGCTCATATGCACGCATACAAGCCCTTTGGTTGATCTCTTACCCCCTCACCCTCCGCTTTCCCTCATAGGTTGGACAGTCTGTTTGATACTACTATGTCTCCGGTTCTGTTTTTGTTCATCAGTTTATGTTGTTCATTCCACAAATGAGTGACACCATGTGATATTTATCTTTCTCTGATTGTTTTATTTTGCTTAGCATAATACTCTCCAGATCCATCCATACTGTTGCAAATTGTAAGAATTCCTTCTTTTTTTATAGCAGCATAGTATTCCATTGTGTTAGATCTACCACAGTTTTTTTAAATCTTTATGTTCAGATTATTACAGTTCCTCTTTTACCCCCCATAGCTCCCCTCCATCAGGTTCCTACCCCACCCCATGCCCTTACCCACCCCCCTACTGTCCTCATCAATAGGTGTACAATTTTTGTCCTCTTTCCACACCCCCACACTCCCTTCCCCCCAAGAATTGTCAGTCCACTCTCTTTATATGCCCCAGTTTCTATTCTATTCATCAGTTTATTCTGTTCATCAGATTTTTTATTCACTTGATTTTTAGATTCACTTTTTGATAGATATGTATTTGTTGTCACTTTGTTGTTCATAATTTTTATCTTTACCTTTTTCTTCTTAAAGAATACCCTTCAGCATCCTATCTAATAAAAGAGTAGTATGCAAATTGACCGTCACAAGATGGCTTCCCCCATGTGGTCAAAGATGGCCACCACAAGATGGCCAGCAGGGGAGGGCAGTTGGAAGGGACCCAGGCCTGCAGGGGAGGGCAGTTGGGAGGGACCCAGGCCTGCAGGGGAGGACATTTGAGGGGGACCCAGGCCTGCAGGGGAGGACAGCTGGGGAGGACCAGGCTGGCAGAGGAGGGCAGTTGGGGGTACCCAGGCCTGCAAGGAAGGACAGTTGGGGGGGGACCCAGGCCTGCAGGGGAGGGCAGTTGGAGGAACCAGGCCTGAAGGGGAAGACAGTTGGGGGGACCAGGCTAGCCGGGGGGGACAGTTGGGGGTGACCAGGCCTGCAGAGGAGGACAGTTGGTGGGGACCCAGGCCTGTAGGAGAGGGCAGTTGGTGGGGACCCAGGCCTGTAGGAGAGGGCAGTTGTGGGGGACCTAGGCCTGCAGGGGAGGACAGTTGGGGGGAACCATCCTGGCAGGGGGAGGGAAGTTAGGAGCCATCAGATACATGGAGTTGCTGTCTGGTTTGTGTGTCCTGGGTCATGGTGGCAGGTCTGTGCATCTGGAGGAGTTGGGTCACAGTGTTCAGGTCCCAGCAGTGGGCCCATGCACATCTGTCTGTGGGCTAGGGGTACTGGGGCAGGGCTGCTCCATGCATCCTCCTCCTAAGGAGGACCCTGCAGCTCTTTCAAAATGGTGGGTTCTCTTCTGTCAAGTAGAGGGAATGGGCAGGCTATGAATCTCCTACGCCAGGAGCTCCTGAACTTCCATTCCTATAGACAGATGCTCTCCCACTCTCACACGCATGCCGTTTTCCTCACACACACTCACCCAATCACACTCTCACCCTCACTCCAGTTGCCTTATTGGTCCATAACCATAATTTTAAGTTTTGTTATCCATCTCAATACCTCAAGATACTTTAAAAAATGGGATAATACCTATTTCGAAGGGTCATTTAAGTAAGTGATTACTACTTCCAGCATTCTGTCTACTTATTTATAATTTCTTGAAGCATTTTCCATCAAATTTTCTTTATATCTTCTGCTGGGAGACCTCAGGCAGATTTTCTTTATATCGGGTACTTGTTTTACTTGTTCCCAAGGATTAAAAACAACTCAAAATTTAGGTGGTATAATTAGAAAAGATAATATTGAATCCCTGTTGGGGTTTTTTAACATGCTTTTAAAACTTATCCTTGCCATAAAAATGGACAACTTCCCTCCTATATTTACCCTCCCACATTGGGAGGTTAAGGCATCCCTACTGAAAACATTAAATATTTTTTAAGTCTTTTGTTTATTGTCAAAATTTATAAGTTGTAATTTATACTTCATAACATATACTTGTATGTATCCCATTGGAATTCTTGATCACAGTCAATACTGAATTTATTAGAAGGATATAAGGTAATTCACAGATTTATCAAATACTAGGGAACCAGATTTATGAAATAGGAATCGAGGAGAATAAGGGATTTAACCACAGCCACAAGAATAGCTGGTTAGAAGAGTGCTGTTATCAACTGGTATACATATTTGTGTACACATTTACATATAATATTCTTCACTGTGAATAAGAAAAATATTAAGAGAAATTGAATTAACTCAAAATAGGGCATTGTAACTCAAAATACATTAATAGGGTATTGGTAAAATAAATTATAATTAAGAAGAACTTACCAAATAATCGTGTAATGTATCTGTATAATGGAATAACTATATTGCAATAAAAATATTACACACCTAAACATACACTTATAGAATGATATTCAAGATATGAAAAGTTGTAAAGAGTTACAAAATACTGTATTTAGAACTATTCTATTTTTGTTTTAAAACATATTTATTTTTATATGTATAGAAAAAACTCAGGACTAGTATATTCCAAACTGATAATTGGTATATCTGGGTCCTTTTTTAATGGGATCCTTTGATTTATTATACCACATTTCTGTAATGCTTGAAATATTTTTGCTAATAGATGTAAAGTAAATGAATATAAGACAATAACAGCCACATTTGGCTTTCTCTGCTGTATGTAAATTGATGTTCTCAAAATCAAGAATGGATACTCCTTGCCTTTCTCTCTTCACTTCTGCCATGGTAGTCCTCATTTCATCAATGAGTATAGTCAGTTGAATAAAGAGTAAAGAACAGACTCTACATTGATGTTGATTGGCATGCTTTTAAATACCGCTTTACCATAGTAGGTGGATCTTAATTCCACTTTAGTTTTATATATTTTATTTTATCTACTATTATTACTACCATCAGTTTTTAGTCTAAATATCAGGTTATTCTCTAAAGGTATTTTTTTTTCCATTCTAGCATAATCCTTGTATTTCTATTATAAGAAAAAAATTTTAACTTAGAGAAAAAACTTTTTAGGTAAAGTTTAAAAATACTTTTCATGTGTTTAAATTCAGCATAAAACTTGATGAAACTCATTTTAATTGGATTTTAATATAGCGAATTACTGAATTGAAAACTTTAGTCATTTTAATATAACAATTTAATCATGTTAAGAATAAGTTAATGATTTTTATTTTTTTATTTGTTTTTAGCATTCCATATTGGAAGAGGAGATTTCTATAGATGAAAAAAATGCCTTTGTTTAGTAAATCACATAAAAATCCAGCAGAAATTGTGAAAATTCTGAAAGACAACTTAGCCATTTTGGAAAAGCAAGACAAAAAGACAGACAAGGTATGAGCTAAAACAATAACATTATTATTAAAACATATTTATTCCAAGAACAAAAACCAACATAAAAGTTTAATGAAGTACCCCAAATATGGTCTGTGATTTACATAGGGTCTCTGTAAATACATTTAAATTTACTTTAGGTGTTATGCATCTGTTAATTGTTGAGTCTATTGTCTTGAACTCTTGGTATATCAGGACAACCCTCTAATCAAGTAAAATTTTTTTATTAAAATGTTTTTATTGACTTAGAGAAAGAGGAGGAGGAGGAGAGAGAGACAGAGAGAGGGAGAGAAACATTGACTTATTGTTCTACTTTTAAAAAATATATTTTTTTTTATTGATTTCAGAAGGGAAGGAAGAGGGAGAGAGAGATAGAAACATCAATGCTGAGAGAGAATCAGAGAGCCAGTTTTGACCTGATCCCCACAGGCCAAGCTGAGGGACCCGACTAGTGCACAAATCCATGCACCAGGCCTCTAGTACTGTTATAATATTACTAGGGGCCCAGTGCACAAAAATTTGTGCACTCGGGAGGTCCTTCAGCCTGGCCTGTGCCCTCTGGCAGTCTGGGACCCCTCTGGGGATGTCCACCTGCTGGGGTGCCTGACCAGCCTGGGTGAGGAGCTGATGGCTGTTTGCAGGTTGGCCAAGCCCCCCAGTGTGGACCCTCACCCCATGGGGGTGTGGCCAGCCAGGGTGACAGGATGAGGGCTGTTTTCAGGCTGCCCACACTTCCCATTGACCCAATGTCCCACCAAGGCTGGCTGGAAGCAGGTTTCTGGGGTTTATTTATCTTCTATAATTGAAACTGTTGCTTTAAGCCGAGGCCTAGGCAGGTAACAAAGCCTCCTGTTGGCTTCAGCTGTGTGGCTTCTATAATTGAAAGAATGTTGCCTTGGCAGATGCGCCCAGCCGGCCTAGGCAGACAGTTTCCTCCATCGCTGGTGCAATGGAAGCCTCCTGTTTGCTTCAGCTCTGTGGCTTGTATAATTGCAACTATGTTGCCTGAGCCGGGAAAAGCCCAGCTGGCCTAGGCAGATAGTTTACTCCTGGTGCAACAGAAGCCTGCTGTTTACTTTAGCTCCGTGACTGCCTGCCGGCCTCCGTCTTGGCTGGGTTAATTTGCATACAGCCGCTCTGATTGGCTGGTGGGCATGGCTTAGGCATCCCACAGAAATGGTCAATTTCAACATTACTCTTTTATTAGATTAGATATTGGCATGAAGGGTAAAAAGCCTTTATTTAAAGGTCAACTGATTGTTTCTACTAAAGTGCAACCTCATTTTAGCATTGTTTTAAAATCCTACCATGAAGTGCTTCCGCATTGGAAGGACTTTTTAGTGTTAGTATCTATATATTAAATACCCTTGAGTGCAAAGTATATTTCTGTCTCAGTGTCTGATACAATCTTGTGTTTTTATAAGGATGTAGAAGTATATTTTTCATCCTACATCTTGTAAGTAATATAGAAATATATTTTAATCCTAGTGTACTTGTAATATTGAACCAACTATTGGTCCAAGTAGAAAAAAAGATCATTATATAAGAGCAATTCTAAATGACAAAAGAGAGAAAACTTTTTAAAAAACATAAAAAGATACTCATCTTCATTAGTAATCAGAAAAAGTATAATATACATGGTCTATCTTGACAAAATTGTCTGATGGTGTTAAGTATTGACAAGTATGGAAAGCAATAAGAACTTTGATTTACTATGAGTGTAAAGTATAAATTGGTTTTTGGAAACAAGTTGGGCATATTATCTGTTAGATAGAAAGGCATGCATATTCTTGCTAGATAAAACTCTAGAGATATTCTTGAACATGGTCCAAACCGCATGTACAAGAATGTTATAGTATTGTGCTTTGCATAATAACCCCTCAATGGAAACAATCCAAATGTCCAACAACAATAGAGCTGATAGTGAAGTGGTCATACCATAGAAATACCATAGAAAATGAAAATTAAAGAACTGCTGCTTATATGCAGCTACATGGATGCATCTCACAAATAACAGTGTGGAGTGAAAGAAGCAAATTTTAAAAGGGTACAGGTACTATTCTAAATCAGTAGAACTAAACTATATTGTTTGGGCTACAAACATAGGTAAGAAAACTACAAAAAAATGTAAATAAATGTTTGTCATAAAAGACATAACAATATTTACTTTTAAGCTGAAAGAGCCATGCAGGTAACTTCTGGGGTACTTAAATGTTGTTTCTTGACCTGTGGTATGGTCACACAATTTAAAAAACTTCCAATCTCTAATAAATAAGGATTACTTCAGTCAGATCATAAAATATATGTGGAAATTATTTTTTAAGTAGTGTCACATTACTATGTATTATTTTTATATTATCTTATTATCTTTATTCCCTTCAATTATAATGATTAGAATAGTATACTTTAAATTTTATGCTTTACATATATATTTTTAGTGGTCAGCAAATCAAATTGTTAACTAATGGTCTGTTCTTCTCTCCTCATCTGTATTAACTTTTTTATTTTTTATTTTTATTTTTTATATTTTATTGATTTTTTACAGGGAGGAAAGGAGAGGGATAGAGAGTTAGAAACATCAATGAGAGAGAAACATTGATCAGCTGCCTCCTGCACACTCCCCATTGGGGATGTGCCCGCAACCAAGGTACATGCCCTTGACTGGAATCGAACCTAGGACCCTTGAGTCCACAGGCTGACGCTCTATCCACTGAGCCAAACCGGTAAGGGCTGTATTAACTTTTTAAAAAGTTTTCATTGAGATATAATTTACATACCATATAATCTATCACTTTAAAGTGTACAATTCGGTGGTTTTTATTATACTCTCAAGGTTGTACAACCATCACCACTATCTAACTCCAGAACATTTGTATCATCCCAAAAAGAAACCCTGTACCTCACAAGCAGTTATTACTCATTCTCTCTCAACAGGCCCTAGTACACACTTACTTTCTATCTCCATGGATTTTCCTATTCTTTATATATAGTGAGGGATTTTTTAAAAGTTTTATAGATAACAAAAAAGAATGTCTGTGTGAGAGAAAAGTGTATCAACAAAGAAAGTGTATGGGTTTTGACAACTTATGATTTTATACCTAGACTACTTAAAAAAAAACTGGAAAAACCTTAGCAAATGTTTTGAAGACTAGTAGCTACTGATAGGTCTTTAAAATAGTCATTTTAATTTCAAGATTTAAATTTACAATTAATTACTATCAAAATGGACTATGTTTGAGTATGGTTTAAGAGAAAATACTTTTTTTTTCAATTATGCTGGCCAAATAGAAATACTAGAGGTCTTTTTTAGATATAAATTTTAATAATTTTTTAAAACAAAAATCCAGTGCTTATTAAAAGGTTTTTGTTTGTTTATAACTATACAGTGTTCTTTGATCATAAATAAATAGGGATTAATAAGTTGTCTTTGTTTATAGCCTGAAAATTTTTATTCACTTAAGTCTTAGCATACTTTTTGGTCACTAGGCTTCGGAAGAAGTATCGAAATCACTGCAAGCAATGAAAGAAATTCTGTGTGGTACAAATGACAAGGAACCCCCAACAGAGGCTGTGGCTCAGTTAGCACAAGAACTCTACAATAGTGGGCTGCTGGTGACACTGATAGCTGACCTACAGCTGATAGACTTTGAGGTAAACTATGTATAAGAGTATTAAATCTCTGCTTTTCAATTTTAATATGTATGACTATTAATATTTGATTTTAATTTTTTATTATTGTTTATTATTTTAAATGTTTTTTCTAAAACTCTAAAATTATTTTTTAAATTAAAAAAATTTAAATATATTTTTTAATTGATTTCACAGAGGAAGGGAGAGGGAGAGAGAGATAGAAACACCAATAATGAGAATCTCTGATAGGCTACCTTCTGCATGCCCACAACCTGGGCATATACTCTGACTGGGAATCAAACTGTGACCTTCTGATTCATAAGTTGACGCTCAACCACTGAGCAACACCAGCCAGGCAGTTTTTTTTAAATTACAGTTAACATACAATATTAGGTTCTACAGCTGAGTAATTAGAATTTGTATAGCTTAATGAAGTGATCACCCCAATAAGTTTAGTGCCCATCTGACAATACACATAGTTATTACAATATTATTAACTATATTTGCTATGCTATACTTTACTTTCCCATGACTGTTTTTATAACTGGCAATTTGATCATCTCAATCCCTTCCCCTTTACACTCATTACCCCCAATCCCCTCTCATCTGGCAACCATCAATTTGTTCTCTGTATCTGTGAGTTTGTTTCTGTTTTGTTTGTTATTTTGTTCTTTAGATTCCACATATAAGTGAAATCATTTGGTATTTGTCTTGTCTACTTATTTCACTTAACATAATACCCTTTAGGTCCATCCATGTTGTCACGAATGGCAAGATTTCATTCTTTTTTATGGCTAGTTAATATTCTATTGTATATATATTGAGAATATACATGATATATATATATACACACACATATATATATATAATCACTTTTTAAAAATATATTTTATTGTTTTTTTACAGAGAGGAGGGGAGAGAGATAGAGAGTTAGAAACATCGATGAGAGAAACATCGATCAGCTGCCTCTTGCACACCCCCCACTGGGGATGTGCCCGCAACCGAGGTACATGCCCTTGACTGGAATCGAACCTGGGACCTTTCAGTCCACAGGCTGATGCTCTGTCCACTGAGCCAAACCAGTCAGGGCTTATATATATCACATTTTCTTTATCCATTCATCTGTTGAACACTTAGGTTGCTTCATATCTTGGCTATTATAAGTAATGCTGAAATGAACATAAGTTTGCATATGTCTTTTCAATAAGTGTTTGGGATTTCTTTGGATAAATACCCATAAGTGGAATTACTGGGTCATATGATAGTTCTGTTTTTAATTTTTTGAGGAAACTTCATACTACTTTCCATAATGGTAACATCAATTTATGATCCCACCAACAGTGCACAAGGGTTCCCTTTTCTCCAGTACTTGTTTGTTGAGTTATTGTTGATAACCATTCTGACAGGTGTGAAGTGATATCTCATGATGGTTTTAATTTGCATTTCACTGATGGTTAGTGACATTGAGCATCTTTTCAAATGTCTATTGGCCATCTGTATGTCCTGTTTGGAGAAATGACTATTCAGGTTCTCTGCCCATTTTTAAATCAGATTGTTTTTTTGGAGTTTAGTTATTTGAGTTCCTTATATATTTTTGATATAACCCCTTTTTGGATATATCATTGGCAAGTATCTTCATCCATTTAATTGGTTGTCTTTTCATGTTGTTGATGGAGTTTCTTTTACTGTGCAAAAATACTTTAGTTTGATGTACTCCCATTTATTCATTTTTTTTGTATTTCCCTTGTTCAAGGAGACCTATCCAAAAATATATTACTAAGAGTGATGTCAAAGAGTAGCATTAGCTACTCCTCTATGTTTTCTTCTAGGATTTTTATGGTTTCAGGTCTTACATTTAATTTTTTAATTAATTTTTATTCTTGTATATTGTATAAGAAAGTAATCCTGTTTCATTCTTTTACATGGCTGTCCAGTTTTGTCAGCTTCATTCATTCATTCATTCATTCATTTTTATTGTTGACAGTATTACAGATGTCCCCTATTTCCCCCCTTTTCAACACCATTTATTGGAGAGACTGTCTTTACCCCATTGTATATACTTGCTTCTTTTATCATAGATTAATTAACCATATAGATGTGGATTTTTTTTCTGGGTTGTCTATTCTGTCTGATTGATCTTTGTGTCTGCTTTTATGCAGTACCATGCTATAGTATACTAAGTAGTTTGATATCAGGTAGCGTGATACCTCCAACTTTTTTTTTTTTTTTCAAGATTCCTTTGGCTATTCAGGGTCTTTTGTACTTCCAGATATTTTTTAGGGTTATTTGTTCTAATTCTGTGAAAAATACCATTGGTATTTTGATAAAGATTTCATTGAATCTGTGGATTGCTTTGCATAATATGGACATTTTAATAATGTTAATTCTTCCTAACCATGAACACAATATATCCTTTCATTTATTTTTATCTTCTTCAATTTATTTCTGCAATGTCTTACAGTTTTCTGAGGACAGGTCTTTTATTTTCTTGGTTGAATTTATTGCTACATATTTTATTCTTTGTGATGTAATTGTAAATGGGATTGTTTTCTTAATTTTTCTTTCTCTTATTTTGTTGTTGGTGTATAAAAATGCAATCGAATTCTGCATATTAATTTTGTATCCTGCTACTTTTCTGAATTCATTAATTAGTTCTAATAGTTTTTTTGTAGAATCTTTAAGGTTCTCTCTATATAGTAGTATGTAATCTACAAATAATTATAATTTTACTTCTTCCTTTTGTATTTGGATTTCTTTTATTTAAAATAGTTATATACTTTAGATAGCATTACCATCAAATGCCCAGATGATTAAGTTGATGATTTTTCAGGATATGGCTGAAAGGTCATGGATGGAACTTAGTAGCACTTAGTGCACAGAGATTTGGCCATCATTTCTCAGGAAAGGTTGTTCCCTTTGCTTCATGGTTGTTGGTGCTTCTCTACCTTCTCAGAAGATTCCCTGCATTATTTGAAGTTGATTCAATTTTCTGGAAATCTGTTCATTTCAACTGTTACTAAGGCATCTGTTTGAATAAATCCATTATCACTTATTTTCTTTTTTTTAAATATATTTTTTATTGATTTCAGAAAGGAAGGGAGAGGAAGAGAGAGAAAAAAACATCAATGATGAGAGAGAATCATTGATCAGCTGCCTCCTGCACACCCCACACTGGGGATGGAGCATGCAACCCAGGCATGTGCCCTGACAGGAAATTGAACTGTGAACTCCTGGTTTATAGGTTGACGCTCAACTTCTGAGCCACACCAGGCTAGCACCATTTATCTTTTGTGTACATGCAGCTCATGAAAAACAGAATTTTGTAGTTGGAAGGAGTTACATAAATAACCATCCTCCTAGTTTTTTTATGATGAAACTGAGATTTGCAAAAGTTAAATTACTTTGCCTCCAGAGCACTCAGCAAATAAATTGCAGGGGTAGGATTGGAACTTATGAACACTGACAGTCTAAAAGTATGTTGTTTTGTTAATCCCCATTCAAGGATATTTTTCCATATATATATATGTTTTTCCATATATATATGTGTGTGTGTGTGTGTGTATCCTATATAATAACCCTATATAATAAAGAAGCAATATTTAAATTGACTGTCATGCCCTCACACAAGATGGCCATCCCCATGTGATCACAAGATGGCTGACCCCATGTAGTGACAAGATGGCCACCACAAGATGGACAACAGGGAAGGGAAGTTAGGGGCGACCAGGCCAGCAGGGCAGA
>PVJC01032501.1:0-20945 GCA_004026665.1 Murina feae
GGCAGTAGGCAAGCTTGGGAGGCAGGCAGCACCCAGCCCTGGTCACAGCTCAAAAAAGAGAACAACATGCAAGGGAGGGCAAGAGTCTGAGAGATCAACATAGAGGGGTGTCTGCTCCAAGCCTTGACGGTGTGCCTGGGGCAGGTCCCCAGCAGGTAGACACACACAGGAGGACTGCTCCGAGCCTCAGATGCAGCTGGGGGCAGGTCCCCAGTGGACATACACACACACACACACACACACACACACACAAAAGGCACCTGGCAGACTGGGGCCATCATAGGACATCCACTGAGGGGTCCCAGACTGTGAGGGCACAAGCCGGGCTGAGGGACTCCCTCCACCCCGAGTGCACAAATTTTTGTGCACCGGGCCCCTAGTTAACTAATATGGTTAATAAACTTTAATGGTCAGAGTCCTACTAAAACATCTACTTTATACTCTGTGAGAAAATATTCAACACCACAGAGAAAAGACTTTATGAGTTCCATGTTTTCCTCTGAAACAGAAGTAAAACACACATACTAGTGGCACTTAATTCTGATTGGTTTCAAACGTTTGGGTTTATCTTGTGTATGTAAAACCAAATAATTGAAAATATTTTTTTAAATCTTTTTGCCATTAAGTAAGGTTGCCCTTTTCTAACAGCAAATATTTTATCAACTTAAGAGTAGTACATGATGCTACATTGGAGCATAGTAGTTTTGATTAAGAAGATACTTATCTTGCCCTAGCCAGTTTTGCTCAGTGGATAGAGCATCAGCCCGTGGACTGGAGAGTCCAGGGTTCCATTCCAGTTCAGGGCACATGCCCAGGTTGCAGGCTCGATCCCCAGTAGGAGGCGTGCAAGAGGCAGCCGATCAATGATTCTCTCTCATCACTGATGTTTCTCTCTCTGTCCCTTTCAAGGGATCCAAGGGGATTGTGAGCTAAATCCGATAGACAAGTTTAGACTGGTTTCCTTCTACCACTAAAATAATTTTAACTACTTAAAGGTTGATCTAACTTAGGCATTTGATGAATAAGTTCTTAACCTCTTTTTTTCTTTTTATTTAACATTTTTTCTGTTATAAAAGAGACTTGAAAAATCTGGAAAATAGTTTTTAAACTAAAGAAAGAAAATGAAATCAATCATAATCATACCAGAGTATATGTATACACACACTTATGTGTATGCATATATGTGATCTGTATATATGTGTATGTGCATGTGTATAATCTTCAAACAAAAAGAGGTCATAATATTTATAGTTAGTTTTTTAACATACTTTTTTCACTTAGCAGCCTACCACTAGCAATTCCTCATCAGGACTGTCATATTTAATTAACCAATCCCTATGGTAGACATTCAGATTGCTTCCAATGTTTCTCTATACATAATAATACATAACATATAATATTGCTGAGATGAGCATCCTCATTTGTGACATTTTTATACACCCACTAGAGGCCCGATGCACAAAATTCGTGCAAGAGTAGGCCTTCCTTTGCCTGGCTGCCAGCAACGGCTTTCCTCTGGCACCCAGGACCTGGGCTTCCCTCCAACACCTGGAACCTAGGCTTCCCTTGCAGCCCTGTCTTTGTCCAGAAAGTCATCTGGAAGACATCTGGTCTAATTAGCATATTACACTTTTATTATTATATAGATAATTCCCAAGGGTAAATTCCTAAAAGTGAAATAACTAGATGAAAGCAAAGAAATATTTTCTAAATCTTCTAGTATATGTAGCCAACTTGCTACTTTATATGCTATTAATCACATTTTTTAAATTAGCTGAGGCTACAGAAGATTCTGTGAAGAAAACAAACAACCTATCTATACTGATTATGAAAATAACAAATTATCCATCCATAATGGGCCCATGTCTGATCAGTAGAGGTTTAACTCCTGTCTCTCTTGATAACTATGTATCTCACTTAGGCAAGTCACTTTCTGAGTTTTTCTCATTCAGTAAAATACTAACCTCACACACCCTTTGAGGGGACTAAATGAGATTGTATATGAAGCTCCTTGTATATAATATTCAGACATTTGTTTAACAATGTATTTCACACCCACAATGAGCCAAAAGAAACAAGGATGAGTAAGGCACATTTCCTGCCCTCCTGTTCTATTAGACAGCCACTTGTGCACACTTGTCTGGAAAAAGTGTTGGGATAGAAAGCTATGAAGGCTGATCAGTCAAGGCAGCCTGTGAAAGATTTTGAAAGGAAACTTGATCAGACCTGGAAGCTGACTTGCAGCTTTCTAGAGTCTTCAGATGTGTGAGACCTGGGAGCCTTCCAGCAGATGGAGGAGGCCAGGACACAGGACTTTCCCCCCAGGACTCAGTCTGGACCTCAGTCACACCAGTAACTCCTCAGCAAGTGACTATTTCCAGCCCAGGGGCCACAGTAGTGAGCTGGCTCGTCTTAGAGCTCTGTTTCCATTTCAAGACACCTACACCCTCCTGCACCACCCCAAGTGTTTAAAACAGTTATGAATTCCTGACTAGATCAAAGGGTCTCAACTCAACAAAGTTTTTCTTAATCTTCAGATACCTATTATCTACTTGCCAGCTAAACCAAGAAGCAAAAAAATTTTAAGAGAAAAACAGAATTTGCTGGTTTAACAATAGTTTTTCATACACTGGTATTAATGGTTTTGATTTTTTATTATTTTAAATATGTCAAAGTTCCATTATGTGTCAGCCAAGATGTCCCTAATTTGTATGCTGGGATTACACAGAACAACAGTGTTGTGCTTTGCAAATGCATGACTTCCGGAAGGGTGTGGCTTTGGAGGAGTCTCTGAAGACGAATCGACCCTTGTCAGCTTCCAGTTCTGAGGGTGGGGCAGCATCCGACCCCAGGTGCATCAGGCTGCCCGTTTAAAACAGTTCCAAAGGTGTAACCTTGGTCTATAAACCAAAAATATTTAGCTGTTACGCCGACCAAAAAGTGCAAACCCGATTTGAGATCAAGTTCATAAAAGTGCTGCTGAAGTGAATGGCTAAGTCCAAGCAAACTGCTTAAGAAAAAGACCTTGAGTCCATCATGGAGACAACACCAGGGCATGGAAAACGCCCCAGCGGAGGAAGAGCGGCCGGGCCGGCGCCCCGGTCCCCGCCGAGCGGACCGAGCCCCCGCGGGCGCCGGCCGGGACAGCCGCGGAGGCAGCAGAGGTGCAGCGGCGGTTCCACACCGAGGAGCGAGCAGGAGCGAGCCCGCTGGGAACCTGTCCCACCGCTCGCAGCTCACGGCTCCAGCCGGGGCGGCACGGCGCTCGCCCTCGGAGGAGCCCGCGGGACGTTTCCTGCCCACCCACGCTCGCCCCTCCGCCTGCGAACCCGCCCCCTCCGAAGGCTTTGCTCGGTCGCCAGGCGCGGCCACTCCACCGCATCACTCGGCGAGACAAACGCTCACGAGTCCTTTCTAACGTGAATCTGTTGTAAAGGAAACTTTAGCTTTCTGGCGACTCAATGAGACGAGACCTCTTCTCAGAAATCCGCTGAAGCAATGGGCCGGCCGCTCGCGGGCGGGGCCGGAACCCGCGCGGCGCCGGAGGACACGGCCCGCCCCGCCGGGTGGGAGGGACGAGACCCGGCGGGGTCCGAACCTGGGCGGGGCACCGCCGACCCCGGCGTCGGAGGAGGGGGGACCCGGCCGCGGGGATCGCCGGCCCGAAAGCGTACGGCCGGCGCCCCTCTCGGCCCGCGCAGTCTGTGCCATTCTAAGCAGGATTTCGGGGGGCACAGGGGGGCGGCCACCGTGCGCGCCCGCCGGGAACCACCGGCCCCGCGTCGGAGCCAGTGCGCAGCCCGGGCGGCGCCGACGCGCAGGGGAGGCCCCGCAGGCCGGCGGGACTGCGCGCCGAGGGAGGACCGAGAGAGCGAGGCCCGGCCGGGCCGCGCTGCCGCCCTACCTTCTCCTCGCCGTCGTAGATGCGCACCCCGCGCTGCTGGATCACCAGGGTCTCGTGGATCTCCAGAAGGCCGCTGGTCCACACGAAGCGGTCCATGCTCTCCACCGGGCCCGCCCCACCCGCTCGCCCGCGCCGCCGCTCTCGGGCGGCTAGGGAGCGCTGGGTGGCCTGCAGCGCCCCCTGGCGGCGGGCGGGAGGGAGCGGCCAGCGGGAGCCCTGGGGAGTGCGCGGGCCCGAGCGTCCCCTGGGACGTGCAAGTGCGCCTGGAGCGCCCCCTGGCGGTCGTTCCGCCAATGGCCGGCGGGGTTGTCCACCCCGTCCTTTGTCCAGCTGAAGCAGGAACCCAGAGCTTACCAGGAACTTTGGTGGAGTCCAGACGCAGTTTGGACTTGCTTGTGTATTATTCCTGCATCCCAAATGAATATTTATGGCCTAAATTGTTTTTACACAGCTGCAATGGAAAACCGAGGGTCGTGACATAATGTGTGATTTTGATTTAATATGTAGCCCTAGCACTCTATTCAGTTTCTTTACAGCATGCCTTGTAAATGTTAAGCCTTACCTCAGTTATTAGCCCCCTGAGGCAGCAAGAGCACTGGCCATCTCTTGACGAATAGATGGAAAATAGGGGTTTGTTAAGCTAAAGATAACATCATGGCCTGAGTTGTATTTCAGCTTCCTGAAGCTGAAGGGCCCCCTAGCCACATCCTCATGAAACCAAACTGAAGGACACCAAAGGTGATCTCAAGACCTGAAATAAATGATTTACTGTCCTAAAATTTTTCTTCAATTACAGATATTCAATATTATTTGATACTAGAGGCCTGGTGCACGAATTCGTACATGGGTGGGGTCCCTTGGGGTGACCTGTGGGGATTGGGCCCAAACTGGCAGTCCAACACCACCTGCCACTCCTGCCTGCCACTCCCGTGCATCCCAGCCCTGCTGCGCCGTCAGTCCTCATTGGGAGAGGCTTGTGCTGCTGCAGCTGTGCTCGCCAGCCGTGAGCCCTGCTTCTGGTGCCCATCCTGAGGGGGGTGGGGGTGGGTCCGGGACACAATATACCCTCTGGGCAGGCAGTGGGACAGACGCTCTTGCCTGCTTAGGATCCGCATCTGTCCCACTGATGTTCACACCAGTTGTCAGGAGCTACCTAGCGGCCACTTTTATATCATTTCTTCCTTGTGGAGCATCTAGGGGGAGGAAGTTGCCACAATGCCCAAGGCTGACTTCCAGGAGGCCAGGGTGGCACTGTTAGGATCATGCTGGTAGCACAAGTCCGTAGGTGCCTGGCCTGTTCTCTGGAGACTGGACCTGTAGGACTACTAAGAATGGCTGCCACTGGGCTGGTGGGCTGCCTGGAAGGGTTGGTCAGCTGAGCATCTGCCCCCTGGTGGTCAGTGTGTGCCATAGCAACCGGTCAACTGGTCTTTTAGTTGCTTAGGCTTTTATATATATAGATTAGTTTCAGGTATACAATATAGTGGTTAGACATTCATATAATTTATGAAGTGGTCCCATTGGTAAGTCTAGTATCCACATGTAACCATACATAGCTGTTACAATACTATTGACTATTTTCTCTATGCTGTACTTTACATCCCCATGACTATTTTGTAACTGTAAACTTGTACTTCTTAATCTCTTCAAGTTTTTCATCCAAACTCCCAACCACCTCTTATCTGGCAACCATCAGTTTGCTCTCTGTATCTGTAAGTTTGTTTCTATTTTGTTCGTTCATTTATTTTTTTCGTTAAATTCCACACATAAGTGAAATCATATGGTATTTGTCTTTCACAATCTGACTTATTTCACTTAGCATAATACCTTCTAGGTCCATCCATAAGATTTCATTCTTTTTACTATTATTATTATTTAAAGTATTACATATGTCTCCTTTTCCTCCCTCCCCCACCACTCCTAAGACTTCATTCTTTTTATGGCAGAGTAATATCTCATTGTAGATATGTACCATACATCTTTATCTAATTGTCCAACGATGGGCACTTAGGTTGCTTCCATATCTTAACTATTATAAATCACTAGAGGCCCTTGCACAAATTTTGTGCAAGGGTAGGCCTTCACAGGCCCAGCTGCCTCGGCCCTCTTGGCCCCAGCTGCCTCATGACTCCAAGGCCCTGCCTCCTGCCACTGATTTTTCCCAAAGGTCATTCTGGAAGGTGGTTCCACCATCCACCCTAAGTAGCATATTAGTTCTTTATTATAAAGGACTAGGGGCCTGGTGCACAAAAATTTGTGCACTCGGGGGGGGGGGGTCCCTCAGCCTGGCCTGTGCCCTCTCAAAGTCTAGGACCCCCTCGGGGGATGTCCACCTGCTGGCATGCGTGGCCACCGTGGGTGAGGGGCTGATGGCTGTTTGCAGGCAGGTCAAGCCCCCCCAGTGGGGACCCTCACCCCATGGGGATGTGGCCAGCCTGGGTGAGGGGCTGAGGGCTATTTTTAGGCTGCCCGCAGCTCCCATTGACCCAACATCCCAGCAAGGTTGGCTGGAATCAGGTTTCTGGGGTTTATTTATCTTCTATAATTGAAACTTTGTTGCCTTGAGTGGAGGCCATAGCCGGCCTAGGCAGGCAGTTTCCTCCATCGCTGGTGCGACAGAAGCCTCCTGTTTGCTCTAGCAATGTGGCTGCCAGCTGCCATCTTAGTTAATTTGCATATTTGCTCTTGATTGGTTGGTGGGCGTGGCTTGTGGATGTAACAGAGTGAGGGTCAATTTGCATATTGCTCTTTTATTAGATTAGGTTATATAGGATAGAGGCCTGGTGCATGGGTGGGGGCCGGCTGGTTTGCCCTGAAGGGTGTCCCGGATCAGGGTGGGTTTCCCACTAAGGTGCCTGCCTGGCCAGCCTGGGTGAGGGGCTGATGGCTGTTTGCAGGCTGGCCACAGCTCCCATTGACCCAATGTCCCAGAGAGGCTGGCTGGAATCAGGTTTCTGGAGTTTATCGTCTATAACTGAAACATTGTTGCCTTGAGCAGAGGCTACAGCCAGCCTAGGCAGGCAGTTTCCTCCATTGCTGGTGCAACGGGAGCCTCCTGTTTGCTCTAGCTCCGTGGCTACTGGCCGCCATCTTGGCTGGGTTAATTTGCATACAGTTGCTCTGACTGGCTGGTGGACGTGGCTTGGCTGGTGGGCGTGGATTGGGTGTGGCAGAGTGATGGTCAATTTGCATATTATTCTTTTATTAGATTAGATGTTGCACTTGAAAAGAATGTGCACTTGAAAAGAATGTATATTCTGCTGCTTTGGGGTGAAATGTTCTAAAAATATCAATTAAATCCATCTGGTAGAATGTGTCATTTAAGACCACTATTTCCTTTTTTATTTTCAGTCTGGAAAGTCAATACATTGATGACATAGAAGGGACATTGAAGTCTACTACTATAACTTTATTACTGTTGATCCCTTTCTTTGTGTCCACCAATATTTTCTTTATAGATTTAGGCACTCCTATGTTGGATGCATAAATGTTTAAAAGAGTTATATCCTTGTACTGGATTGATCCCTTTATCATTATGAAGTGTCCATTTTTTGTCTCTTATTATAACTTTTGTTGTAAAGTCTAAATTTGTCTGGTATATGTATTACTTCCCCAGCTTTTTTTAATTTTTCATTTGTATGAAATATCTTTTTCCACCCCTTTACTCTCAGTCTTTGTGTGTCTTCCATTCTGAAGTGGCTCTCTTGTAAACAGAATTTATGTATTGGTCTTATTTTTTTACCCATTCAGCTACCCTATGACTTTTGCATGGAGCACTTAATCCAGTTATATTTAAAGTGATTATTGATAGGTATATAATTTTTGTCATTTTATTACTTATATTTATGTTCTTTTCCCCTCCTTTTTCTTAAAGAAGTTCCTTTAGCATTCTTGTAATACTGAATGTTTTCTGCCACCTTGTCTTCCATATCACTGATTCAATCCTCTGCTTCATTTAATCTGTTGATTCCTTCTAGTGCAGTGGTTCTTAACCTTGGCTGCACATTAGAATCACCTGGAAATCTTTTTAAAATCCTGATTTCTGGGCCTTATCCTCCAGAAATTCTGTTTCTTTGTTACTAATGTTGTGGCCCCACCCCATAACAAAGAAACAGAATTTGAATTTTAAAAAGATTCCCAGGTGATTCTAATGTGCAGCCAAGGTTGAGAACCATTGTTCTAGTGTATTCTTTTTTTTTTAATATTTTTTTATTTTTTCAATTACAGTTTACATTCACAATTAGTTTCAGATGTGCAGCAAAGTGGTTAGAAAATCATGTACTTTACAGAGTGGTTTCCCTGATGCTTGAAGTACCTACCTGGCCCCATAAAACACATAATTATTACAGTACAGTGTATTCTTTCAGTTGTATTCTTCATTTCTGACTGCTTCTTTTTTTATTATTTCTGTGTTCTTTTTTTATGCTTACTATATCTTTACTGAAGTTCTAAATTTCTTGAGAATCCTTATAACCAGTGTTTTGAATTCTATATGTGGTTGATTGTTTGCCTCCATTCCATTTAATTCTTTTTCTGAAGTCTTCTCCTGGTCTTTCATTTGGGACATGTTTCTTTTCTTTTTCTTTTTTTTTTTGTAATGTGTTTTTATTGATTTTGAGAGAGAGAGAGAGAGAGAGAGAGAGAGAGAGAGAGAGAGGAAAGGAGAGGGATATGGAGATAGAACCATCAATGAGAGAGAAACATCATCAATCAGCTGCCTCCTGCACGCTCCCTCCTGGGAATTGAGCCTGCAACCCCAGCATGTGCCCTTGGTTCATGGGTTCCATGTGCACTTGAACCTGCACTAACCTGGTTTGTCTCTCATCTTGGCTGCCTCTTTGTGTTTGTTTCTATGTATTAGTTAGATCTGCTACATCTCCCGGTCTTGGCAGGGTGGCCTAATAGAGTAGGTTTTCTGTGGGGCCAGTGGCACCGTCTTCCTGATCATCTGAGCTGGATGCTCCAGGTGTGTCCCTTAGGTGGGTTGTGTGTGCCCTCCTGTTATAGTTCAGCCTTGATTGCTGTTGGCATGTCAGTGGGTGGGTGTGAGTTTTGGCCGCAACCAACCCATACAAGCTCTGGGATGAGGGACTGATTCCACAGAGCAGAACTCGCCACAGTGGGCTCTGACTGCTGAAAGCACCCTTCTGGTGTGCCACTTGTGTAGCTATTTGAGTAGTGCTCTGTTGTTGTCTGAAGCCAGCCACTGAATGTGGTCTCTGTTTCTGGGGCCTTTTGGAAGGGGTTCTGATGCTGGCCAAATTCAGCCTATGACAGCCATGGCACTACCTCATAGGGGCTACACAGTGCTGGGCCTGGAGACGTGTGGAAGAGGCCATTCTGTGAACTGAGGCTGGCTACCAACAGTTCCGGCCTCAGGCCACTCACCAAATGAGCTTGCTGAGGTCTGCTGCCACCTGCTGGCTGCCTATACAACTCAGCTACTGAAAGAGCCCCAGGGGGTATGCAAGTTTGGTGAGGCAGGGTCTCAGGGAGTCACCAGGGTGGGGCCAATGGTATTCACCAGGTTAGTGCAGGTTCAGATTTGGCTGTGTGGGAGAAGAGCTCAATACAGAGGCCATGGTAACCGTCCCTCCAGCCCTTGCCCTGAATGTCAGTTTTCCCTGTCTCTAGTCCTCCCTCCCCCAGCCGCTCTCTCTCCCTGGAGTCCAGGGTGAGTGCCTTTGAGAGAGTTAGCCTCTGTGTGGGCCTTTTAACACACATTTTTTGCTGGAAATGAGTAAAATCGGATCCACCAGGGAGACTGTCAATGGACATGAGCAAACATACATTGGAACCTCTAGTTGGAACTGGCAAAAATAAAAATGTTTTACATCGTTGTTGTGTGTGTGCCGCTCATAAACTACGCAGTGAAATGTGGTACATGTGCAAGTTTTGTAATGTACCCCTGCACAAAGAAAAGTGTTTCAAGCGCTACCACACAGTGAAGCACGTGATTTGGCAGGAAAATGCCCAATTACAAAGTGTTAAGAGGACACCTGGGTTTCCAGCAGCCTTCCATCTCATCCGGGAGCATCCCCACTGATTTTCACAGCAAGATGTTGTGGGATCCTCTTCCTGGCATTGTTTCTCAGGGATGGGGAGCCAAGTGTGGGGCTGGGACCCCTTGTTTCTCAGCGGGAGACCTCTGCCACTGAACTATCCCTCCCAATTCTCAACTGCCACACCTGGTATGAGGCCAGCCTGCTTAATGTCTCCACCCACTCCTACCCATCTCAATGTGGCTGCTTCTTTATATACTTAGTTACAGGACTTCTGTTCAGCTAGTGTTCAGATGGTTCTCTAGGTTGACTGTTCTATACTTTACTTGTAATTAGGATGTGGTAATGGAAGGAGGCAAGCACAGAGTTTATCTATATTGTCATCTTGACCGGAACTCTTCCCTTCACCTCACTCTTGAATCAGTTTCACCCATGATCCCGAGCCCCTCATTCAGGATGACTTGTGATTATTTTTACTCTATAAAGCTTCTTTCTTGTCTGTAAGCCATCAGGGAGTTGGGTATTTTGGAGTAGGAGCTCAACCATTCTCCAGCTTGGCACCAATCCTAATAAGTTAATTATTTTCATCACTGTAAGCTCCTGCTTGTACATTTCTTTCCATTTGTGCACACAGGCAAACAAACTCTGGTTCAGTTCTATGACAAAAGCTCAAGTCTGTCTCCCCTAACAAAGTCTAGAGACAAGTTTTAGAAGGTAAGGATTAGAAGAAGTTATTCATAAATTCTAATTTAGGAGGATTTGATTGGGTGATTCTGAACCTAGTCAGTTGAAATAAGGCATGGGAAGAGCATCATAAAGTACAAAGAAATTCCAAGTTGGCAGGGATTGACTGATTGAAGTCATGCATTCCTAGTGTGTTTGGTTTTCTTTCCAACTGGGCTACCATTTCAGGCACCCCTCACTTTGAAAATGTGTCTAAGAATTTTAGTTCCATGGAAGTGTAAATTTTGTTTTCATCAAGGTCTTGAGGTCACATCAGAGTCACTTAATTGTTAACTGCATTGGCTAGACCATTTTCAGCTGATGTTAGCCAGTTACGGTTGATGCTGAAGAAGGGTTGGAGCACCACAGCCTCTCTTGTGTTCTGCAAGATACTTCAAAAAACTTTCAGTGTCACCAAGGAAAAGAAACATGATTAGGGTCTGGTGAGTGTCCAGTTTCAATTTCTAAATATTGGAGACTAAATTTGTATTTTTAACAGTGACCGTTCATTTTTCCAATTCTTCTATTGAAATTCTTTTATTTTAACTTAATTTTTAGTTTATTTTTTTATTGTTGACAGTATTACAGATATCTCTCATTTTCCCCCTCTTTATCACCCTCCTCCCAGCCCCTACCCACCCTCCCAGGTCTTTACTACCCTGTAGCCCATGTCCATGGGCTGAGGCACAGGTAGTTAGGGGCAATCAGGCAGGAAAGGCAGAGCGGGTTAGGGGAGATCAGGCAGGCAGGCAGGCCAGTGGTTAGAACCAGTGGTCCTGGATTTTGAGAGGGCAGTCAGACATCCCCCTAGGGGTTCCAGATTGTGAGAGGGAGCAGCCCAGGCTGAGGGACCCCCCAACACACACACTCACCCATGCACAAATTTTGTGCATGGGGCCTCTTGTAAGTATTTAAGTTCTTTGATTTATCTCTTCTATTCCCCCATACCCCACATCAAGATATGTCAGTCTATTCCATGCTTCCATGCTTCAGGCCTTATTTTGTTGGTCAATTAATTTTTTAAAATGTATTTTTATTGACTTCAGAGAGAGGAAGGGAGAGGGGGAGTGAGAGGAACATCAATATGACAGAGAATCACTGATTGGTTGCCTCCTGCATGCCCCACACTTGGGATCCAGCCCACAACCCAGGCATGTGCCCTGACCAGGAATCAAACCATGATCAATGCTTGACCCTTGAGCCATGCCAGCTGGGCAGGTCAATTAATTTTGTTTATTAGATTCCACAAATAACTGAGATCATGTGATATTTGTCTTTCTCAAATTGTCTTATTTGCATAATATATTTCAGGCTGTCCCAAAGGGTAAAAGGTTCCCTCTTTTTTACAGCAGCATAGTATTCCATTGTACAAATGTCCCACAGCTTTTTTATTAATTCATCTTCTGATGGGCACTTGGGCTGTTTCCAAATCTTAGCTATGGTTAATAATGCTGCTATGAACATAGGGTGCATATATTCATTATGATTGCTGTTTTGGGGTTTTTATGATAGATTCCCAGAAGTGGGATTGCTGGGTTAAACGAAAGTTCCATTTTTAATTGTTTGAGGAAAGTCCATACTGTTTTCCATAGTGGCTGTACCAATATGCATTCCCACCAGCAGTAAACTAGTGTTCCCTTTTTTCCACATCCAACGCTTGTTTTCTGACATTTTGGTGATAGCCATTCTAACAGGGCTGAAGTGATATCTCTTTGTGGTTTTAATTTGCATTTCTTTGATGATTAGTGAGTTTGAACTTTTTTTTCATATGTCTCTTGACAATTTGTATGTTATCTTTGGAGAAATGTCTATTCAGGTCTTCTGCCCATTTTTGAATTGGATTATTTATCTTCCTTTTGATGAGTTGTATGAGCACTTTATATATTTTGGATAATAACCCCTTACCAGGTGTATCATTGGCAAATATGTTCTCCCACTCAGTGGGTTCCCTTTTCATTTTGGTGGTGGTTTCTTTTGCTGTGCAGAGCTTTTTATTTTGATGTAGTCCCATTTGTTTATTTTCTCCTTAGTTTCCTTTGCCCTAGGAGATGTATCTGTAAACATTGCTATGTGAGAAGTCTGAGATTTAACCGCCTATGTTCTCCTTTAAGATTTATATGTTTTCATGCCTTACACTTAAGTCTTTTATCCATCTTGAGTTTATTCTTATGTATTGTGTAAGTTAGTGGTCTGGTTTCATCTTTTTGCATGTGTCTACCCAGTTTTCCCTGCTCCATTTGTTGAAGAGTCTATTTTTACTCTATTATATGTCCTTGCTTCCTTTGTCGAATATTAATTGACTGTAATGATGTGGGTCTATTTCTGGGGTCTCTGTTCTGATCCATTGGCCTAAAATGCCTGTTCTTATACCAGTACCAGGCTGTTTGGTTATTGACCTTGTAGAATATACTTTGATATCTAATATTGTCATCCCTCCTACATCATTTTTCATTCTAAAGATTGCTGCAGCTATTCAGGGTCTTTTATGATTCCATATAAATTTTTGGAGTATTTTCTCTAGGCAATAAAGTATGCCATTGGTATTTTAATAGGGATTGAATCTATATATTGCTTTTGATAGTATAGACATTTTAATGATGTTAATTCTTCCAATCCATGAACATGGTATATGTTTCCATTTGTTTGTGACTTCCTCTATTTATTTTTTCAATGTCCTATAGGTTCTCAAGTACAGGGCTTTTACCTCCTTGGTTAAGTTTATTCCTAGATATCTTTTTTGTTGTTGTTGCAATGGTAAATGGGATTGCTTTTTTAGTTTCTCTTTCTAAGAGTTCACTATCCTATATAATAAAGAGGGAATATGCAAATTGACCATCACTCCGGCCAATTTGCACCCACAGCTGAAGCTAAGTTCCCATAACGAGCCTTAAGGAGCAATCAGCAGGGACCTGAGGTTGCGCCCCACCCACCTCCTGCATGGGCCTTGACAGGGGATCTTAGGTCGTGCCTTCCACCTGCAGGGCTTGACAGGAGACCTCAGGCTGCTCCCCCCGCCCTGGCACCAGGCTAGAGGAACTCAGGCTGCACCCTCTTCCCTGGTGCCAGGCTGGGGAACCTCGGGCCATGCCCCCCGCCCTGGCCCCAGGCCAGGGGACCTGAGGCTGTGCCCCCCACCCAACGGGGCTTGATGGGGCCCTCAAGGTGTGCCCTCCGCCCTGGTGCTGGGCCGGGGGACCTCAGGCCATGCCCTCCACCCCAGCACCAGGCCAGGGGACCTCAGGCTGTGCCTCCTGCCCTGGCACCAGGCTGGGGGAATCACAGGCCACTCCCTCTGCCCAGCTTGATGGGGTCCCACTCCCCCCAGGGCTTGATGGGGGACCTCAGGCCATGCCCCCCTGCCCTGGCACCCAGGGGACCTGGGAGGGCTTAACAGGGCAGGACCGGCCGGGTCTGGATCTAGCCCAATGAAGGGGGGCCCTCCAGGTTTGGGTCTCGAGCAATTTTGAGGTGCACGCGGGTGGTTGAAGACTTGACTCTGGGTTCCATGGTGCACCCCAGACTCTGACAGGAGGAAGATTTTCATATATGTTTTACTAATTTTCTTTAATCTCTGACACTTCTATTATAGAGAAAGGACAAATAGCAATATTAAAATATTTCTTCTAATTAATCCCCATTTAATGTGCACGAATTTCGTGCACCGGGCCTCTAGTTGATGTATAAATGTCACTGATTCCCAGATGTTGATTTTGTATCCTGCTAGCTTGCTAAATTCATTTATTAAGTCTGGTAATTTCCTGGTGGAATCTTTAGGATTTTTTTATGTTCAATATCATGTCATCTGCAAATAATGACAGTTTTATTCCTCCTTTCCAATATGGGTGCCTTTTATCTCTTTTTCTTGTCTGATTGCTGTGGCTAAGACTTTCAGTACTATCCTATCTAATAAAGAGAGAATATGCCAATTGACCCTCACGCCGTCACAAAAGATAGTGGCACCCACAGCCACAAGATGGTGACACACAGTCCCCTCAGCCCCCCTGGGGTGACAGGCATGCAGCAAGGCCAGGTTCACCCCCAGCCATACCTAGCCTTGCCACACACCTGCCTTCAGAGTCCCCCAGTCCCCTCAGCCCCCCAGCCACCAGGCCTGGCCTGAGGCACAGGCAAGCCTCAGATGGCAGCTGCCCAGTCGCCCAGGGTCACCCAAAGCACAGGTAACCAGGGCCAACTGAGGCTTGCACTGCCAGCAATGGCAGCACAGAGGTGTAATAGGGCATCACCTCCTGCCCCTGAGAGCTCCTGGACTATGAGAGGGGGCAGGCTGGGCTGAGGGACGCCCCACTCCAGTGCATGAATTTTCATGCATCGGGCCTCTGGACCTATCTAATAAAAGAGTAGTATGCAAATTGACCATCACTCTAACATACAAGATGGTCATCCCCATGTGGACACAAGATGGCTACCACAAGATGGCCGACAGGGGAGGGCAGTTGTGTGTGATCAGGCCAGCAGGGGAGGGCAGTTGGGAGGGATCAGACCTACAGGGGAGGGCAGTTGGGAACAACCATGCCTGCAGGGGAGGGCAGTTAGGGGGGACCAGGCCTGTAAGGGAGGGCAGCTGGTGAGGAACCAGGCCTATAGGGAAGGGCACTTGGGAGTGACCAGGCCTGCAAGGAAGGGCACTTGGGGTGGGGGGAGGACCAGGCCTGCAGAGGAAGGTAGTTAAGGGTGACTGGGCCAGCAGGGTAGGGCAGTTGGGGGTGACCAGGCCTGCAGGGGAGGGCAGCTGGGGGTGACCAGGCCTGCATGGGAGGGCAGTTGGGAGGGACCAGGCCTGCATGGGAGGGCAGTTAGGGGTGACCAGGCCAGCAGGGGAGGACAGTTAGGGGCAATTGGGCCAGTAGGGAAGCAGTTAGGCACCGATTAAACTGGCAGGAGAGTGGTTAGGGGGCAATCAGGCAGGCAGGCAGGCAAGTGGTTGGGAGCCAGCAGTCCTGGATTTAGGCCCACTGGGATTGGGCCTAAACAGGCAGTTGGATATCCCTTGAGGGGTCCCAGATTGGAGAGTGTGCAGGTTGGGCTGAGGCACACAAACACACACACACACACACACCTATGCATGAATGTCATGCACTGGGCCTCTAGTGTTGAATAAGAGTGGTGAAAGCTAACATCCTTGTCTTATTCCTGTTCTTAAGAGAAACGCTTTTAGTTTTTGCCCACTGAGTATTATGTTGGCTGTAGGTTCATCATATGGCCTTTATAATGTTGAGGTATGATCCCTCTATTCCCACTTTACTGATAGTTTTCATATAAAACAAAAGGGGGTGCTGAAGATTAAAAATGGCGATGGAGTAAGTGGATGCTATGCAGACATGCTCCCAGGACCAAACTGGAATCACAACTAAAATTTCCTGAATAATCAACAGAAGACTTGCTGGTGAGAACCCTCATAACCAAGGACTTAAAGAGGAGACTGCATAGAGACTGTTTGCACTCAGCATCTGCCATGATTCCTGTCCTCCTGTGGGAACCCTGTCCAAAGTACACCAAATGTCCAAGGCCAATTGGAATGTAGGGGCCCTGTCCAGAGTATATCGGATGCTATGCTCAAGGCAGAGTTACCAAGGCCAAGTTGCCATATGCCGGTGCAAAAGCAAGGATACAATGATTATACTGTATGCATGGCACAGGCGTGCTTTTCTGTAACTAAGGATTGATGTCACTATTTTGGCAAGAAGCTTCTTTTGTCTAAGTTTATATAAAGACTAGGGGCCAGGTGCACAAAAATTTGTGCACTCGGGGGGGTCCCTCAGCCCGGCCTGTGCTCTCTCGCAGTCTGGGACCCCTTGGGGGATGTCCACCTGCTGGCATGTCTGGCCAGCCTGGGTGAGGGGCAGAGGGCTGTTTCAGGCTGCTCACAGTCACTTCAGGGTTCGGGTTCCTACTGGGGTGCCTAGCCAGCCTAGGTGAGGGGCAGAGGGCTGTTTCAGGCTGCCCACAGCCCCTTCAGGGTTTGGGTCCCTACTGGGGTGCCTGGCTGGAAACAGGTATCTGGGATTTATTCAACTTCTATAATTGAAACTTTGTTGCCTTGGTCTCCCACTTGAAGCCTGGGTTGCCTCTGCATCCCAAGGTCCCAGCCCAGCAGTTATCTGGGGCTTGTTTATCTTCTATAATTGAAACTTTGTAGCCTTGAGTAGACCTCAGGGCCCACAGGGCCCTGGCTTCCTCCAGTGCCTGGGGCAAATCCAGCTCCATGGCCGCCGCCATCTTAGTTGAGTTAATTTGCATATTTGCTCGATTTGTTGGTAGGTGTGGCTTGTGGGTATAATGGTGTGGGTCAATTTGCATATTACTCTTTTATTAGATTAGATATGTTACTGATCAAGCCTATGAAGGCTACCTGGTTGGACTTAAAAAAAAAAAAGGGCAGGGGTGTGCTGAATTTTGTCAAATGCTTTTTCTGCATCTATTGATATGATCATGCAGTTTTTAATCTTTCAATTTATTTATGTGATGTATCATATTTGTTGATTAGCAATATTATACCAGCCTTGCATCCTTGGAATAAATTCCACTTGATCATTGTTTATGATCTTTTTAATATATTGCTAGATACGATTTGCTAATATTTTGTTGAGGATTTTAGCATCTATGTTCATTAGGGATATTGGCCTGTAATTCTCTTTCTTCGTAGTGTCTTTACCAGGTTTTAGAACTAGGATAATGTTGGCCTCATACTAGTAAAAAGAGCTTTGAAGTGTTTCTTCCTTTTGAATTGTTTTGGAATATTTTCAGGAGGATATGTGTTAGTTCTTTTTTGAATTATTTGGTAAAATTCACCTGTAAATCCATTGGTTCAGACTTTTGTTTGCTGGAAGTTGTTAAATTACTGCTTCAATTTCATCAGTTGTTATGGACCTACTCAGGTTTTATGATGTTTCCTGATTAAATTTTGGAAGATTGTATGTTTCTAGGAATTTGTTCATTTCTTTCAGTTGTGCAGTTTGTTGGCATATAGTTGTTTATGGTATTTGCTTACCATCTTTTGCATTTCACTGATGTCTATTGTTGTATCACCTCTTTCATTTCTGGTTTTATTTATTTGGATCCTCTCTCTGTTTCTTGAAGAATCTGGCTAGGGGTTCATCAATCTTGTTTATCTTTTCAAAGAACCAGCTCTTGGATGTGTTGATCTTTTGTAGTACTTTTTCAGTGTCTATGTCATTTATTTCCACTCTGATCTTTACTTCCTTCCTTTTACTCGTCTGAATTTTTTTTTTGCTATTCTCTTTCTACCAGTGATACAGAATTTTTGGACTGGAACCCAGATTCTTTGTCCACACGAATCAAAGAATGAATCCACGGACAGAAAGTGGTCTAGCAAAGGTGGAGATTTATTGAAGAACAAGTACAGACTCCCACATGGGGAGAGGGAAACAGTCCCACAGAATGTACTCCCAAATAGGGAGGGGGAAAGCATTCCAGAGTTCCCTTTCCTTATGGTTTATAATGGCTGCAGATCCTTGTGCTTTGATATCCTCTCTGGTTAATCACTATTCCCTTAGACTGGTTACTATAGTAACTACTGGTCTCAAAAGTTGAAGACCCCACCCCCTCCTTCCTTATTGTTTTCTATTCCCTTTGGGCTTTCTTATTCTCCCTCTGAATGAAGGGCTTCCTTCTCTTTATTTTGTAAACATAGACCTTTTGCTGTTCCCAGCTTCCTCATTCTATGGAAATGTACCTGTTGCAGCTTTCCAGCCCCCCATTCTATGGAAATATACCTTCTGCTGTTCTGCAGCCCTGTATTTCCTCCATGGTCCCCCTAATTTTCAAAATTTCCTAAACCTG
The DNA here is from genome assembly GCA_004026665.1 of Murina feae. Classification (NCBI taxonomy): domain Eukaryota; kingdom Metazoa; phylum Chordata; class Mammalia; order Chiroptera; family Vespertilionidae; genus Murina; species Murina feae. The sequence continues at coordinate 18,451 of PVJC01032501.1, forward strand.
TCCTGTTTCACCAGGTAGTTCATTACATTGTAGGGTTAGAGAGTTTAATAGAAATTTTTCTTGTTTCTTAAGATAGGCCTTTAGTGCTATGAACTTCCCTCTCAAGACTGCTTTCACCATGTCTCATAGGTTTGGGGTGGTTGTGTATTCATTTTCATTTGTCTCCAGGAAGTTTCTAATTTCTTGTTTGATCTCATTGGTAACCCATTCATTGTTTAGTAATATGCTATTTGCCTCCATGTAATTGAATGCATTTGAGATTTTTTTATTGTAGTTGATTTCTAACTTCATGCCATTATGATCTGAGAAGATGCTTGGCATTATATTAATCTTCTTGAATGTGTATAGACCTGTTTTGTGCCCTAACTGGTGGTCTATCTTTGAGAATGTTCCATGTGCACTTGAGAAGAATGCATATTCTGTTGCTTTGGGGTGAAATGTTCTGTAAATATCAGTTAGATCCATTGATCTAGTATGTCATTTAAGGCCTCTGTTTCCTTATTAATTTTTTTGTCTGGAAGATCTATCCAGTGATGTCAGTGGGATGTTAAAGTCCCCTACTATGACTGTATTGCTGTCAATCTCTCCAATAAAGCTCACCAAGAGTTTTTTTTATGTACTTGGTGCTCCTATAATGGGTGCATACATGTTTACAAGGGTTATATTTTCTTGTTGAATTATTCCCTTTAGTATTATGAAGTGGTCTTCTTTCTTTTATTATAGCCTTTGCTTTGAAGGGGTTTTTTTGTCTGATACAAGTATTGCTATACCAACTTCTTTTCCCTTTCCATTTGCAAATTTTTCCATCCCTTCATTCTCAATCTGTGTATGTCTTTTGTTCTGAAGTGGGTCTCTTTAGACAGCATGTAAAGGTCAACTTGCCCCAGCTTGTTTGCAGCTCAATAGGTCTTACTGCTACTGCTAGAGATAAGAAAATAGTCATGGCTAGACTCATAAGTCACCTTTTTGTGGTTTTTGTGAATAAAAGCTTGCTTCTGGATCTGGTCGGGGCTGCAGTCTCAGTTCTCACTTCAATGGGGTGCTGATGCTGTAGACCAGCTGAATAAAAGCTCCTAAATGCTATCTTTTGGCTCTGGTGGTCACTCTCTCCTGGCAGAGTGCTCCATAACATTTGGAGGCCCCATTGCGAGGATAAAACCTAGCTCGTCACTCGGGTTGCCCCATACCAAGCATATATATGGGTCATGTTTTCTTATCCATTTAGTCACCCTATATCTTTTAACTAGAGCATTTAATCCATTTACATTTAAGGATATTATTGACTAGAAGCCTGATACACAAAAATTTGTGCACTTGGGAGAGTAGGGGGGTCCCTCAGCCTAGCCTGTGCCCTCTCACAGGGGGATGTCCCTGTGGGGATTGTCCCTCGGGGGATGTCCACCTGCTGGATTAGGCCCACTCCCCGGGCGATCGGGCCTAAGCTGGCAGTCAGACATCTCTCTGGCAGCCCAGGAGCCCTTGGGGGATTTCCACTTGCCAGCAGGGAGCAGGCCTAAGCTGCAGTCAGACATCCTTAGTGCTGCTGAGGAGGCAGAAGAAAGTCGCACCACCACCACTGTACTGGCAGCTGTCAGCCTGGCTTGTGGATGGGCAGATCTCTCCCTGTGGGAGTACAATGACCACCAGGGGCAGCTCCTGCATTGATCATCTGTCCCTTGGTAGTCAGTGTGTGTCATAGTGACCAGTCATTTCCAGTGGTTCTGCTGTTAGGGTAATTTTGCATATTACCCTTTTATTATATAGGATTATTATATAGAATAAGTATTTATTGCTTTTTTAATTTTATTTATGTCTATGATCCTCTCTCCCTTTCTTCTTCTTAAAACAGTCCTTTTAACATTTCTTTTTATTAAATTTATCTTTATTGTTAAGATTATTACAGTTGTTCCTCTTTTTTCCCCCATAGCTCCCCTCCTCCCAGTTCCCACCCCACCTTCTGTCCTTGCCCCCTCACTGTCCTCATCCATAGGTGTATGATTATTGTCCATTCTCTTCATGCACCCCCAACACCCTTAACTCCCGAAAATTATCAGTCCACTCCCTTTCTATGCCTCTGATTCTATTCTGTTCAGTTTATTCTGTTCATCAGATTTTTTATTCACTTGATTCTTAGATTCACTTTTTGATAGATATGTATTTGTTGTTCATAATTTTTATCTTTACTTTTTCTTCTTCTTCTTCTCAAAGGATACCCTTCAGCATTTCATATAATACTGGTTGGGTGGTGATGAACTCCTTTAGCTTTTTCTTGTCTGTGAAGCTCTTTATCCGACCCTAATTCTGAATGATAGCTTTGCTGGGTAAAGTAATTTTGGCTGTAGGTTCTTGCTATTCATCACTTTGAATATTTCTTGCCACTCCCTTCTGGCCTGCAAAGTTTCTGTTGAGAAATCAGCTGACAGTCGTATGGGTGCCTCCTTGTAGGTAACTAACTGCTTTTCTCTTGCAGCTTTTAAGATTCTCTCCTTGTCTTT
>PVJC01032502.1:0-19895 GCA_004026665.1 Murina feae
AGGAGGACTGCTCCGAGCCTCAGATGCGGCTGGGGGCAGGTCCCCAGTGGTGACACACACACACACAAAAGGTGCCTGGCAGACTGGGGCCATCATAGGACATCCACTGAGGGGTCCCAGACTGTGAGAGGGCACAGGCCGGGCTGAGGGACTCCCTCCACCCCGAGTGCACAAATTTTTGTGCACCGGGCCCCTAGTTCTATGATAGCTATGCAGGATATTGCTATTGGAGGAAATTCTAAAAAGAATATGAATAACCACCATCTATGTAATTTTGCAATTCCTATGGATTTATAAATATTTAAAAGTGAATTAAGAAAAGAAATCATGGGTTGGCTTTGTCCTTACATTCTAACTTGTAATTAGTCACTTAACCTCTTTATGCCTCTGTTACTCTCTTTCAATAAATTTGGGGAAATAACATTTTCCTTCAACACAACATTGCTAAATTGCCAAAATATATAAAATATTACATATGAAAGCACTTTATTTGTTTGAACAGTGGGGAGGTAATAGACAAATGATACTGGCCTAATAATTACCATTGCCATTCTTTTTTGCTACATCAAGCCAAGTGATATTCTTATGAAAGCTATAACACAATAAATGAACTTACCTAAAACTATATAATAAAATCTATGAGCAGAAATTATCTAAAATCTGTTTTAATCTGTCCCCAACAACAATTCCATTCAGAATGATGTTATCTTTAATTATCAACAGCCAAATAGTACTTTCCTAAACAAACAGTATGCAATGTTTGAACTAGAATGTATTCACACTCCTTTAAAAAAAAAAGTTAATTCAATTTATCTCATACTGCTGTAGTCCTTTTCATAGTGAAATTACTGTTATGCCTGATATATTATCTGTGACAACATATTTACTACAAACAATACCAAGACTTTTAAATGATAATTTTCACCCAAGAGGCTTCAAAGGGATCCTTTTGAATAATGTACTTCTGTTCATGGAGTGAAAGTCTGTTGAATCCCAATGGTTTCCAAGTGAAAAATAAAAAATAAACAAAAAAAATTAAATTATTGTAAGTACAGAGTTTTTAAGAGCATTTATTAAAATGCAAGATAATAGGCAAGATTTATATTATAATTAAAGTGTGTTACTAAAATATGAATTAAAGCTTATCTTATTCAAAATATGCGTACACATTTTCAAACATAAAAATTAAGCAAACATTAAAGATACCATACCACATTATGTTCATTATGGTTTTCTTAGCTGTGAACCATAACCTGTTCTGAAAACTGCTAGAACTAGATACACACACAAAAATATTTTACTTCTTACATTTTTGGTGGAAACGGATTGTATCTATTCTGATTTCAAAGTGAATATTGTCAAAATTATAAATGAGGCAAAATTTGCATCCATGCTGTTTGAGCACATTCTGAAAGCTTCTGGTAATTTGGACAATTTTGAGGTGGAAGACTTTATTGCGGTAAATTTATAAAGCTTTATTTTTCTTTATAAAAAAATTATTTGAATACCACCAGTCATTATTTTTCCATGCTTTTATATTTTACTGAAACACATTCACTTATCAAACCAAAAACTAATCTGAAAACATTCCTATCAGATGATTTACTTGTGATAAAATAGCTTAGTTAATGAAAAGAAGAGAAAAGCCTTCTTAAGGATTTTTAAGAAAAAATATTTTGTTAACCTTTAACAGTTGAGAAAATTACCCCTGTAAACAATTTAGAGAAAGACCTGTGTGTTGCAGAGCCAGTTAACATAGACACAGAGACACTGCATGTATTTGCTCTTTAGAAGACACAGTGGTCCATGTCTTAACTTCACAACTTTTTTCTTTAGCAATGCTTCCCCCCACACTTGACATCAGAATTACCTTGGAAGTTGTGGTCCCAGAACCAACATAAAGTATTAGTATCACTCTAACTAAATATCAAACTATACTATAAGGCCATAGTAATCAAAACAACATGGTACTGAAATTAAACAGACATATAAATCAATAGAACAGCATAGAGAGTCTAGAAATAAAACATGTATATATTGTCAATTAATACTTGATAAAGGAGATAAGAACATGCAATGGGGTAAAAATAATCTATTCAGTGCTGGGAAAATTGGACAGATTGATGCACAAGATGAAATTAGACCTTTTTCTTACACCATGTACAAGAATAAACTCAAAATGAATAAAGAATTAAATGTAAGACTCAAAAGTATAGAACTCCTAGAATAAAACATAGATATTAATCTCTGATATTTTTCTTACAATTTTTTTCTAATATATATCATTTGGCAAGGGAAATAAAATAATAAATAAACAAATGAGACTATAGTAAAACTAAAAGGGTTTTACACATCAAAGGAAACCATCAACAAATGAAGAGACAACTTACTGAGTAGTAGAAGATATTTGCCAATGATATACATGACAAGGGGTTAATTTCCAAAATATATAAAGAATGCATACAAGTCTTTGCCCATTTTTTGATTGGAGTGTATGTCTTCTTTTTGTTAACTTGTATGAGTTCACTATAAATGTTGGAGATTAAACCTTTATCAGTGCTAACATTGGCAAATATGTTCTCCCATGTAGTGGGTTTTCTTGTTGTTTTGCTGATGGTTTCTTTTACTGTGCAGAAGCTTTTTATTTTGATAAAGTCCCATTTGTTTATTTTCTCTTTAGTTTCCAATGCCCTAGGGGCTGTATCGGTGATTAGAAAACTGTGGCACGTCTACACAATGGAATACTATGCTGCTGTAAAAAGGAAGGAGTTCTTAGCATTTGCAGGAGTATGGATGGAGCTGGAGAACATAATGCTAAGTGAAATAAGCCAGTCAATGAAAGAAAAATACCACATGTCCTCACTCATCTCTGGATAATAATAACCATTATAAACTGGTGAACAAAAATAGATACAGAGGCAGAGCAACATCAAACAGACTGTCAAATTACAGCAACAAGGACAGGGACGTTGGGGGGTGGTAACAAATCAGCCAAGGGACTTTTGTGTGTGCATTTAAGCATAACCAATGGACACAAAACACTGGGGGGTAGGGGAGGCTGGGGGAAGGGCAGGGGAAAAAAGAGATATATGTACTAAACTTTGTAAAGCTTTATGTAATTTAAAAAAATGTAAAAAATAAAAAAATTAATTAAAAAAAAGAATGCATACAACTCAACATCAAATATACAAACAATCCAATTTAAAACAAATGGGCAAAGGACCTGAATAGACCTTCTCCAAAGAGGACATACAGATGGCAAGTAGACATAGGAAAAGATGCTCAAGCTCACTCCAGTAATCAGAGAAATGCAAATTAAAACCACAATGAGATACTGTCTCACACATCTGTCAGAATAGCTATCATCAATAAAGCCATAAACAACAAGGGCTTTTGAGAATGTGGAGGAAAGGGGACCTTCATGCACTATTGGCAGGACTGCAAATTGTTGCAGCCACTGTGGAAAACACTATGGAGGGTCCTCAAAAAACAGAAAGTAGAACTGCCTTATGGCTCAGCAATTCCATTTCTGAGTATATATTTACATAAAACCAGAAAACTAATTTAAAAGAACATATGCACTCCTATATTCATTGCAGCATTATTTACAATAGTCAATTTACATAAGCAGCCCAAGTGCACCTCAACAGACACATAAAGTGATGATAGTATATATAATGGAATATTACTTGGCCATAAAAAAGAACAAAACATTTCCATTTGTGACAGCATCATGGACTTTTAGGATATCATGCTAAGTTTAATAAGCCAAATAGAGAAAGATAAATACCATATGATTTCAATTGTATATAGACTCTAAAGAACAAAGTTAATGAATAAACAAAATTGAAACAGAATTATAGATAGAGAGGGTGGACTGGTGGTTGAGGAACTAGGTGAAATAGATGAAGGGGTTAAGAAATATAAGCTGGTAGTCACCAAATAGTCCTGGTGATACAAGATATAGCATAGGGTACTAGAAATATCAGGGGGAACACTTTGTAAAGCATATAATTATCTAACTATTATGCTACACACCTGAAACTAATAATAAATAACATTAAAAGAAAACTAATGGAAAACAATTTTCTTTAAAGATTTACTTTGGAAACACTTTAAAAGTTTTAGATGCCTAGGGCCTGGCTGGGTAGCTCAGAATATACAAATGGCAAATAAGCTCATGAAAACATGTTCAACATTATTAATCATTAAGAGAATGTGAACTGTAATGATTGCAGTGTTATTTACAATAGTCAAGATCTGGAAACAACCCACTCATCAGTAGATGTGGGGATAAATAAGAGCTATGGTACATTTAGACCATGAAATACTACTTGGCTATAAAAAAGAAAGAAATCTTAATTTTTGTGACAGCATGAATAGATCTGGAGATTATTATGCTAAGTGAAATGAGCCAGTCAGAGAAAGACAAATACCATATGATCTCACTTATCTGTGAAATATAATGAACAATATATACTGACAAAATAGAAACAGAGACATAATTGCATGGAACAGACTGACAGCTGCCAGAGGGATGGGGATGGAGTGGACTGAATGAAAGAAGGTGAAGGAATAAATCAAAGAACATATTGTATAACTCATAGACAGACAACAGTACCATCATGGCCAGAGGGAAGTGGGGGCAGGGCATGAGTGGAGGTGGGTAAAGTGGGGGGAAGGGTGGGGACATCTGTGATAGTGTCAACAATAAAAATAAAGTTAAAAAATAAATTTGAAGATAAAAATATACTATTACACTTCTATTAAGATTTTCAAAGTGTAAAAATGCACTTTTATTAACACAAATGCAATTTTAACTAGAAATTAGGTAGACATCCTTCTCTTAAGCATGTGCTATTTGTGTACTTGTGTATGCTATGAATTTGAAAAAATGTAATATAGTCTTAAAAGTTTATTGAAAATGTTTTTCTTTTACCTGATTGTACATTTATATATTTTATTTGATATGTTTTGGTTTACATATATTTTATTTTTGAATCTGCAAAAAATATATCAAAATGGTTAAAGAAAGCAATAGAAACTATACAAAGTTTAGCTTGCCACAGGAAAAATAATGGCAAAAACAGGTGCACAATTTCAGAAACACAAAATCACTTTTGACAGCCACTAGGAAAAATAAGAATACTGCTGATTAGTAAAATAACTCTAATGCACGACTCATCATGGATCTCCTTAGAAATACCAGTGAGGGAACTTTAGAGGCATGGCTTCTGGACTCAAGCACTGATGACAAAGAAAACTAAAAGGCACAATAAAAGAAAAATTTAAAGATTAAAAAAAAAGATACACATTAAGACATTAAATGGATTTTACTATGAAATATCTCAACTAAACAATAACTATTAAAATGTGTATTCTTAATCACTTTACTGGATTAGTTGAATTTGGCATAAATATCTTAGCTCCTGTGAATATAAGATTTTTGTAGCAGCAACTGTTTTGTTTGAAAATGTCAACCATTGTTTCCTCTAGTAATATAACCATTTGCAACATTAGTGTTCTTAAGCATTGTCTTAAACTGACATGAAGAATGCAGCCCCTATATTAATTAAATATGAGTAAATACTAGTTTTTATGCAGCACCTAACATATATTGTTAGTTTTCTTAGGGTGTAAAAGTAAAATGAATTATTTGATCCATAAAGACAAAGGTTGGAAGACAAAAGCGAAACTTTCCTTTATAGTAAAGATATATTCAACTTTTCATATACTTGTTTAACTATATTTAAAATAGCATATTTTTATTGAATTAAAAATAACAATGTGATTGTATTATTATAGATCCTTCCCTTGATATCTTCCAGGAATTTTTTTAATGTATTTGGGTGCTCCTGCATTGGGTGCATATATGTTTACCAGAGTTATATCCTCTTGTTGTATCGATCCCTTTAGTATTATGAAGTAGCCTTCCCTTATCTCTTAATATGGCCTTCACTTTGATGTCTATTTTCTCAGATATAAGTATTGCTACCCCAGCTTTATTTTCCCTTTCCATTTTCTTGGAAGATATTTTTCCATCCCTTCACTTTCAGTCTGTGTGGGTCCCTTGCTCTGAGGTGGTTCTCTTGTAGACAACATATATATATATATATATATATATATATATATATATATATATATATATATATATATATATATAATGTTTTCTTATCCAATCAGCCACTTGATGTCTTTTGATAGGAGCATTTAGTTCATTTATGTTTAAAGTCATTATTGATAGGTACTTCTTTGTAGCCATTTTATTTGTTGTGCCTGTGTTCATTCTTCCCTTTTTATTTATTCTTTTTACACCAGTCACTTTAGCATTTCTTGCATTGCAGGCTTGGTGGTGATAAACTCAGCCTTTTTTCATCTGTGAAGCTCCTGATTTTCCCTTCAATTTTGAATGATAGCCTTGCTGGATAGAGTATTCTTGGATTCATCCCTTGGCTTGCATCACTTTGTAAACTTCCTTCCATTTCTTTCTGGCCTGATGTGTTTCTGTTCAGAAATCATTTAATAATCTAATGGGATATCCTTTGTACTTAACTTTCTCTCTCTCTCTTGCAGCCTTTAAGATTCTCTCTTTGTCCTGAATGTTTGCCATAGTAATTATGATGTGTCTAGGTGTGAATCTTTTCGGGTTCATCTAGTTTGAGATTCTCTGTGCTTGTGTGACTTTTTTCTTCCCCAAATCAGGGAACTTCTCTGTGGTTATTTCTTCAAATAAGTTTTCTAAACCCTTGTCCTCTTCTTGTCATTTTGGCACCCCTATTATTCATATTTTGCTTCATTTCATGTTGTCCCAAAGCTCCCTTAGGCTCTCTTCCTGTCTTTTAATTTTTTTCTTCCTGTCTTTTAATTTTGCTTCCTGGTCTTCTAATTCACTAATTCAGTCATCTGCTTTTCCAGTCTACTATTGAAACCTTCCATAGTTTTTTTTTTTATTGTACCTATATTACTCTTTATTTCCTTTTGATTCTTACATAAGTTGTTGATTTTTTCATCTATCCAGTTTATGAACTGTACGCTCCTTATTTTGAATTCTATTTCTGACATATTGTAGCTGCAAGACAGTCTCTTCAATAAATGGTATTGGTAAAATTGGACATATGCATGCAAAAAAAAAATGAAACTAGACTACAACTCACACCATACACAAAAATAAACTCAAAATGGAAAAAGGACTTAAATGTAAGACAAGAAACCATAAAAGCCTTAGAGGAATCCACAGGTAGAAAAATCTCAGACATATGCTGAAGCAATATCTTCACTGATATAACTCCTAGGACAAGGAAGACTATGGAGAAAATAAACAAATGGGGCTACATCAAAACAAAAAGCTTCTGCACAGTGAAAAGAAAACATCAGCAAAACAATAAGAAAGCCCACTGCATGGGAAAGCATATGTGCCAATGTTATTTCCAATAAGGATTTAATCTCCAAATATTTACAGGGAAGTCATATAACATAAAAGAAAGATAAACAACCCAATCAAAAAATGGGCAACGGACCTAAATAGATCTTTTTGAAGAAGATGTACAAAAGGCCAAGAGACATACAAAAACATGCTCAAAGTCACTAATAATCCAAGAGATTCAAATAAAAAAGACAGTGAGGTACCATCTCACACCTGTCAGAATGGTTATCATCAACAAATCAACAAATGATAAATGCTGATGAAGATGTGGAGAAAAGCATACCTTCTACTCTGCTGATGAGAATGCAGACTGGTGCAGCCACTGTGGAAAACAGTGTGGCGTTTACTTTAAAAATTAAAAATGGAACTCCCATTTGACCCAGTGATTCTACTTCTAGGAATATATCCCAAGAAACTAGAAACACCAGTCAGAAAAGATATCTGCACCCCTATGTTCATAACAGCACAAGTTACCATAGCTAAGATTTGGAAACAGCCTAAGTGGCCATTAGCAGATGAGTGGATTAAAAAACCATAGTGCATTTATACAATGAAATACTATGCTGCAGTAAAAACCAAGGAATTCTTACCATTTGCAACAGCATCAGTTGGAACTGGAGAGCATTATGCTAACTGAAATAAGCTAGTCATAGAAAGATAAATATCACATGCTCACATGCATTTGTGGAATATAATGAACAACATAAACTGATTAACAAAAATAGATCCAGAAAAGGAGAATTTTGATCAGAACATCAAACCTCAGAGGGAAGATGGAGGGGAGGGGGGGGAGATAAGGAGAGGAGAGCAATCAAAGGACTTGTATGCATGCAAATAAACATCTAATAAAAGAGTAATATTGAAATTGACCATTTCTATGGGATGCCTAAGCCATGCCCACCAACCAATCAGAGCGGCTGTATGCAAATTAACCCAGCCAAGATGGAGGCTGGCAGACATGGAGCTAAAGTAAATAGGAGGCTTCCGTTGCACCAGAAGTAAACTGTCAGTCTAGGCCTGCTGGGCCTCTCTCTGCTCCCGGCAACATAGTTGCAATTATAGAAGCCACGGAGCTGAACCAAACAGGAGACTTCCATTGCACCAGCGATGGAGGAAACTGCCTGCCTAGGCTGGCTGGGCCTCTCTCTGCTCATGGCAACATTCTTTCAATTATAGAAGCCACAGAGCTGAAGCCAACAGGAGGCTTCGTTACCTGCCTAAGCCTCAGCTTAAAGCAACAGTTTCAATTATAGAAGATAAATAAACCCCAGAAACCTGCTTCCAGCCAGTCTTGCTGGGACATTGGGTCAATGGGAGCTGTGGGCAGCCTGAAAGCCTGAAAACAACCTTCAGTCCCTCACCCAGGCTGGTCACACCCCAATGGGGTGAGGGTCCACACTGGGGGGCTTAGCCATCCTGCAAACAGCCATCAGCCCCTCACCCAGGCTGGCCAGACATGCCAGCAGGTGGACATCCTGAGGGCTTTTTATCAGATTGGCCACACCCCCTTCAGGATAGGGGTTTCTGTTGGGTTGTCTGGCCAGCCTGGATAAGTGGCTGATGGCTATTTTCAGGCTGGCCACAGTCCCTCAGGGTGGGGTGGGGGTCCCTGCTGGGGTGCCTGGCTAGCCTTGGTGAGGGGTGAAGACTATTTTCAGGCTGGCCAAGCCCCCCAGCAGGGACTCTCACCCCATGCATGTGTGTGAAAGAATGCATGTATGCATGTGTGTGTGTGTGTATGAAGGTGGATGTATATGTGAGTGTTCATGCATGTGTATGCACGTGTGCATGCGTGCGTATGTTTGTGTGAGTGTGTGTGTATGGCTGTCTGCAGGCTGGCCATAGTCCCTAGCGACCCAAGCTCCCAGTGATGCTAGCTGGAAGCAGGTATCTGAGATTTATTTATCTTCTATAATTAAAACTTTGTTGCCTTTAGCGGAGGCCACAGCCTGTGTAGGCAGGCAGCTTCCTCCATCGCCGGGGCAATGAAGCCTCCTGTTTGCTCTAGCTCTGTGGCTGCCTGCTGCCATCTTGGTTGGGTTAATTTTTTTGTGGACTGAAAGGTACCAGGTTTGATTGTGGTCAAGAGCACATGGCTGGGTTGTGGGCTCATTCCCCAGTAGGGGACATGCAGGAGGCAGCCAATCAATTCTCTCACTTCCTTCCTCTCTGAAATCAATAAAAACACATTTCAAAAAATAAAAAACACTTATTTGTTAATTATTTTTATGTTATGGTGAAAAAGATAGAATAAAATATTTTTAAATTATTTTATTATTAATATTCTGAGTACCTTTACAGAATGCAGTTTTTAAAAATAAATCAGAACATTTTCTGGAAATTATTGTACAAACTTTATAATTGTACAGTCTTCCCATATTTCTACAGTTAGAAAATATACCATATTTTCCAGCGTATAAGACGACTGGGCGTATAAAACAACCCACAACTTTTGAGAAGATTTTCCTGGGTTAAAAAGTCCGGACAGAGACCATATTTGGCACAAAAAGGAGCCGACTGGAGAACCTTGCGGTCTCCATCTGACTCCATTGATGACCCCCGACTTTTGAGAAGATTTTCCTGGGTTAAAAAGTCGTCTTATACACCGGAAAATACGGTATTTGCATTATTATAGCTACCAATCAAATATATATGTCTTAGTTTAGATTTCACAAGCGTGTATCTTGGGAGAAATATTCTAGTGTGAGGAGTTTATTTAGGAAGTGGTCCTAGAAAACAATAGTTAAAGGACAAGGGAGGAGAGACAAGAAAGAGTTAAAAGTTACTAAAAGCTGTATCGTCAAACAAGTTATCACAGCAGGCTCCTGTGGTTCAGCCCCACTGGAGAACTATGTGAGAGCGTAAAGATCATAGGTCACCATTATTGCAATGGAGAGGCAAGGAATCTAGTGAATTTATCCAAAAATTCTCCATCATGTCTGAGCTATGGCATGGGCCAAGGGTGCTCCATGGTCTAATAAAACAGCCACACAGAGTTAGAGGTTCATGGGAAATATCCTTAAGTGGGTAGAAGTGCAGGCTAAGGGAATATGAATGGTGCACTCTGAACATTTGCTAGCTATATACTTCAATTTTATCTGGTGGGAAAGAGAAATAGAAATATTAGAATTAAATTTGCCCCTATTTATTAATATAATACATCATCAATTATTACATGTGATATTTAAAAGAAGAAAACCCTTTCTAGAACAGAGTTCTCCCACCCTTAATTCCCCTACTTAGAGTAACCAATACAGTTCTTTTGGTGCAATTTATTGATGTCACTTTTGCTGATTTTTATACTGGTTGTTTAGAAAGAATATTGTTAGATTTTTCACTCCAGTTAAGATGGAGTGAAAGAAATTGAAACAACAAGTCTAGACAAAATGCACTCAAAACACTTTCAAGACACTGGACTTCAGGCAATAAAGGACAATGGTCCCTGAGAGGTTAGACACAAACAAGGTGAGTTCCACCATTGCTCCTGCATGCAACCTCAAGTCTCCAGGCTATGGCACAGAGAAACAGCCAAGAAGTAGACTCCCAGCACTGAGATGGAGCTGAGAGTCAGACACCAAGGAAAACTATAGGTCCCAGGATGGATGACAGGAGAGGAGGTGGCTGCAAAGGAGAGAACTCTGAAGGTATTCAGAGAACCCTGTTGTATATCAAGCTGAGGAAGGAAGCAAGGAAGGAAGGAAGGAAGGAAGGAAGGAAGGAAGGAAGGAAGGAAGGAAGGAAGGAAGGAAGGAAGGAAGGAAGGAAAAGGAAAGAAGAAACTTCCCAAAATGAATAGGAGGGAAGGTGTCTATTATTCTCAAAAGGGATAGAATAGAGTTTGATTTGTCCAGACTGGAAAAGCTTATAATTCCTGGTACATTGGGTAGAAAGCACAGTGGTCTTGCCTCAGCAGTGGGAAACACTTAGAAGAGCATTACTTTCATCATTAATTATCTCAAAAGCAATAAACAGATAAAAGTCTTTACAAGTAAAACAGTTTGACCATTATTAAACAATAACACATACACCTATCATTACATCAACTGCACTTATAAAATTATGGAAGATAAAATAGGCATATGTCCACATGAAACCATATACTGGAATGCTTATAAAAGCTTTATTTGTAACACCCCAAAACTATAAATTACCCAAGTGCCCACCACCAGGACGAATATGTAAACACATTTATGTATACCTGAACTGATATCATGTTCTATGTCAATTGTAATTGAAAATTAAAGAAAGATTTAAATTTAAAAAAATAAATGTGATTAGCATAAAAATAATTGTTTTGTATCTATACAATAAAATACTACCCAGAATATTAAAAAGAGTATGCTACTGGTGTATATTACAGCATGGATGAATCTCAAAATAATTATGCCAGTGAAAGATGTTAAATAAGAAAGAGTAATTACTGTTTGGTGCCATTTATCTGAAATTCCAGGAAATATGAATTAATGTATGGTGATGGAAGGCAGGTCAGTGGTCACCTGGAGATGGAGGGTAGGGGAGCAAAAGGATGGACAGACTGATTATAAGCATCATAACCAATATTTGGTGGATTTGGTATGTTCATAATTTATATCATGGTGATGTTTTTACAAATAACTATTTATTTCAAAACATCAAATCTTATACTTTTGATATTTGCAATTTTCTGCAGGTCAATTATACGTAAATAAAGCTGTTTAAAAAAAAAAAGGAAGTTTGCCATTTGTGCTCAAAAGCAGTGTTTTCATTGAATCTATCACTTCTGATAAGTTTGTGATTTTGGTCAAGGATTTGTTAATGATGCACCTCAGTGTCTCATACATAAAAAGAGAAAAAAATGTTTATGTCATATTTAGGAATTATATAAGAGAATAACCTGCTTTAGAGTAATTTCCAGGTGTCTGAGGTTCCCAATATTATTTCTTTCAAATTATCTTTTTGATGTCAAATATCTTCAGAAGAATTGCAGTTCTTCGTTAAATATGATAGACTTTTTAAATTTACTTCTTATTTTAATGTACTTCCAAATATACTGCTTTCTTTTAAAAGTGGGTCTAAGTCCCACATCTAGTATTTTTTATCTTTATCCACCAATGGAAAAATAATACATTTTACAAAAATATGGCCACTCTATCAAACCAGATATTCATCATCGTTATATGTATGCTAATTGTGTGCCAATGTTTATAAATGCACATAGTGTTTTACACATATTAGAAACTCATTAATGTATATTTGGCTGCATGCATGAATGACAGCACCGTTTTTTGTGTGTTCTTTATAATGTCAGTTGATCATTAAGTCTCAAAACATCTTTGGTAAACATCAGTTTGCAGAATGTGGTTAATCTGAACATCTTTGAAACATTTATTGAGTGTGCATGTTGTGAATGTGAAATTTCTGGAAACTGAATCTCTGGCCTCCTGGAGCAACAGTGGGACAGATGGCCAGTTGTTACATAAGGCAGTAGTTGAAGAATTTGCCTCTCAGCGACCCTCTTAAAGCTAAGAGTAAGCATCTGGTGGGTATGCATGCGGTACTAAGTAGACTACAAAGTCTGGGAGGGAAGCCACTTGGCTGCTCTGAGCTATCGAGGCTTTCTTGGAGACAGCACCATATGGATCTATATTGGGCTAAGGATAGCTCAAATGGAAACTGAAGAAACAAGCTAAAGTAAATTAGAAACAGAAGTTAAGTAGATTTGTGAAGAACTAAATTCAGAGGCCTAAACTTGAGCTCATAGTTGTTTTTTATTTCGCAATGTGTATTTCATGACATTTTTTCTGACAATGCAGTGCCATTTAAGGACTGACATTGTGTGATTCATATATTCCTACGCACAGAGCTATTTTATGACTGTTTGGATGTTAGGGTTCATTTGTATATTTAGTTCACTACATATGTGTGTCATTCTGAGATCAACTACTTCATTTATAAGCTTTTCTTGATAAAAAAAAAAGGCACTATTTTTGTTAAAAACATGTTCAGCAATTAAAATGACATCCTTCAAATTGGTAAGTCTTCAACAAACATATATACTACTTGTATTGAATCCAATGCCTGATTAAGTTTATGGGAAAGAGCATTTGCCATTCTTTTAACTTTCTTCTCAGTAAACTTTTACTGAGCACTTGCTCTATATGGGATTCTGTGCTAAGCAATGAAGATACAATAAACTGAACAAGAGTGTTTTAGCTCTAAAATCTGGAAGTCACTTAGGATAGACAGCTCTGTAGAGAGACTTATCTGCCATGGTGGTCAATTCTATAATGACACAATGTGCATGATGTTGGGGACGCAAATATAGATACCAAGGGAGCCCTGGTGATTGTTGGAGGTAGATGAAGTCTTCTTGCAAAGGAAGGGTATATTGGCTGATAGCAGTTAGCCAAGTCAGGAATGGTGAAGAAGGTAAAAAAAAATGCATGTAAAATGTAGCATCATTTGTGAGACACAGAAACTTAACAAAGCTAAGCATTTTAGGATATTTGGAAGGTCAGAGAATTTTTGGAGAAATAACTGGGAATGAATTTGGTGAGGTAGGTGGATAGTACTAAGTCATAACAACATTCATGCTCTGCTCTGCTAATCATGAATGTGGTAGAAGGACCACCATTGTTTTAATAAAAGGAAAGATAGGCAGGATGATAATTTTGGTAGCATGGCAGAGAAAAGATCTCAAAAGATTGAGATCTGAGTATGAGGAGAAGCATTAGTGTAGCTGACCTTCCAGATTTGGGGTCCTCTCTAAAGAATCAAATGCTCCCCCTGCACTTTCTTCTTGGGGGCAGCTAAAGCTCAGTAACAGAAAAAGAAGTGGCTGAGAGGATGCCTGGCACTTCGTGACCCCTGGGTATAGTGTTTCCAGTTGCAGACGTCAGGAAGTGGCCTGTGAGATATCCAACACACCTTTCTCCACAAATGCTAATACATAGCTTAGCAGGCAAAAGCTGACTTACCGCAAGACCACCTGATTTCCAGACTCTGTCATTAGTCTATGTGAATACATAAATCTCTTTGCAAATTGAGTCTTTATGTATATATTCTGAGGTGAATATGTTCATCGCAGAACACTGCTATTTGCTAGACAAGATTTATATTTAGATGAAATAATTGAAAGGTCACTTTTAGATTTAAGTGCAAGCTACCTATTATAGTGGGCCACTCCTCTCCACCCTGTCAATCAAGTTTCTGCATTAGTCACAGACACAGTCAGAGCAACTTATTTCTCATAGATGTCAGTGTGGATTCCCCCTTGTCCTGGACATTCAGCCTTCAGACTTTGCTGTACCCTCTGTTGGGATCCTCAGCCAACTGAAACCAGACTTCCTGTTTTAACCCTCATTCCTCAAGAGGTGATTTTCTTCCCAGGGGACATAAGACAGTTTTCTTGTCTGGCTGTCTTACCTGTTGGGAACTAGTTTTCTTTAGGAACACTTCTTACTTAGAAACAAATACCGTGAACATAGGAGGGTAATTGAGAGGAAATGACTGAATTTGATCCTTGTCAGTCAGAGCAATTCATCACCCCCACAACTCACTCTAGAGCTTCCTTGTTCAATAAAAATAAATAATGTAAAATTTTAAATGGTCTAATCGTTGCATTTCAAAAGTAAAAAGAAACAAGCAAAATTAATTCTAGTGTATGTTTTATTTAACCCAATATATGTAAAATAGTAACATTTCAATACACCATCAATACAACATTATTAATGAAACTAGAAGCCTGGTGCACAAAATTCATGCACTGGAGAGAGAGGATATCCCTCAGCCCAGCCTGCACCCTCTCCAATTTGGGACCCCTCAGGGGATGTCTGACTGCCAGTTTAGGCAGAAGTAGTTAAGGGCAATCAGGCAGGCAAGAGGTTGGGAGCCAGAAGTCTCGGATTGTGAGAGAGATGTCCAACTGCTGGTTTAGGCCTGATCCCTCAGGGGTCCCAGATTGGAGAGGATGCAGGCTGGGCTGAGGGACACCACACCCCCCCCCCCACTCCAGTGCATGATTTTCATGCACCAGGCCTCTAGTTCTGCCAGTAGGTCATCCCTCTCACAATCTGGGACTGCTGGCATCCAACCGTCTGCCTGCCTGCCAGCCCGATCGATGCCTAACTGTTCCCCTGCTGTCCTGGTCACCCCTAACTGTCCTCCCCTGCTGGCCTGATCACCCACAACTGCCCTCCCCTGCTGGCCATCTTGTGGCGGCTATCTTGTAACCACATGGGGCAGCCATCTTGTGCCCACATGGGAGTGGCCATCTTGTTTGAGGGTGTGATGATCAATTTACATATTGCCTCTTTATTATATAGGATAATTTACCTTCAATTTTTTGTATTCTCTTTAAAATCTAGTGTGCACCCTTTCTCAATTTGGAATCACATCTAAGTGTCTATAAGCCACACTCTAGAGGTAAAATAAGCTAGAGGATGTTTTCTTTACAGTTAACCCAGCTTTGCCTCCCATTCTCTTCACCCCATCCCAGTGCCCTCCAACCTGATGTTAGGACCCTGCTCCCACCGGGTTCCTCTGCCCTCAGGAGGCATGGGCCACAATTCACATGGAGGCATTTGTGCCAGTGATGTGCAAGGGATCCCTCTCTTGCATAGTTGCATTTTTAGGGTGTTATCTTCGGAATTACATTGATTATCAGTAAGTGAGTCATGTAAATTTTCTGAATTCTACTACTTTTGAATACATTTTCTATGGGTTCAGGTGAATTTTGTTAAAGAGACAAATGTGAGAAATCTAAGCAAACCAAGAGCTTCCTTGGAGTTTGCAAAGTGCTTACAGTGTCACAATGTGGAAACAGTATATTAAAGATATATTTGAATATCTCCCATGTTCATATTTTCTCAGCTCACCTTTCTTTCACCTCTGAGGTGAGCTTTGCTTGCTGGCACTGGTCTTTAAATCTTTGTCATTGCCATTCAGAACAGGCTGCAGTGTGGGGCTTGCCAGTGGAAATTAAACTTGAACATCTACTTGCTTGCTGCCTGCTTGTTTGAGGCACTTTAACATTTTCTCTCAGCTCACCATGGAGCAAATGGGAGCAGCATTGTCAGCTAAGAAGAATTTATCAGCCAGAGTTCAAACCTTCGATAAACAATGCACAGCAGCTCTTCCTCAATCATGACATCCAATAAGCAGATTTCTGAACTAATGCACTCTGGCTTCTGGGGAGAAACAGAAGCTTCAGATTCTACTTCCCGTACTTTGCACTGTGTCAGTGAATTTACCTACTCAGCCTTAGTAGAAATGGAGTGCACATGCCATCTTAACAGGAACCTCACAGCCTCAGCCTGTGAGCATTGTAGATGGGAGAGATTTGGGCTTGGCATACTTCAGCTCTGTTAATGAACTATTAAGAGCATATTATTGCTTCCATTCAATATTTGAAGGATGTTTGTAAGTCAGCATGCCAACATGCCTGTTTGACTATAGGAATTTCAAAGTTAATTTCAGTGGAGTATAGCACCCAAGAAGGAAAGAATATATTCCTTTACTTAAAATAATAGTTCATTCATTTTTAGAGAGAGAGGAAGGGAGAGACTATGTGAGAGTGAAACATCAATCAGCTTTACCTCCTGTAGGCCCTCGAATCAAACAAGCAATATTTTCGTGCATGGGATGACACCCAACCAAATGAGCCATACTGGACAACAGTCTTTATGGCAGCAATGGGGAGTATATTTGTACTTTCTTTACCCTAAGAAACATGTAATTATCATGCCTCATCCTTAAGTGATCAAACAATTTTGGAGTAGGAGGAACCAGAGGTCTTGGATGTGGAGTAGTTCAAATCAGAGCTGTGTTGCCCCACCCTCCGTCTCCACCCAGATTGTAATTCCTTGTAAACACAGATGTATTGCCATCCTAGGAGACAGGCACCAAGGCAGTGTGCCACAGGAACTTGGAAAGGCAGATCAAAGAATGGGAATGGGTGAGGTTAATGTTTGAAAAACCATTACACATACTGAGAGGATTCACTAAGTGATCTTCTTGAAGGAATGCATATGAAATCCTATGATGATTATTATTAGGGGTTTCTTTTGTTATCCACTCCCTAGCTTTTTCCTTGAGTAAGTCATTCACCCATAAGAACTTCAAAATTTCCTCACTTTTAAAGTGGTCTTAACAATAACTTCCATATACTGAATATTTCCCATGGTCTTATGATCATGTTTCATACTTACATAGTCTATCTTTTATACTTTCACTAGAGGCACGGTGCACAAAAATTTGTGCACTCAGGGGGGCCCTCAGCCTGGCCTGTGCCCTCTTCCAGTCTGGGACCCCTCAGGGGATGTCCACCTGCTGCCTTAGGACTGCTCCCCGGGAAATTGGACCTAAGCTGCAGTCAGACATCCTTAGCACTGTTGAGGAGGTGGGAGCTCACCACTGTGATGGCAGCTGTCAGCCTAGCTTGTGGCTGAGCAGAGCTCCCCCTGTGGGAGCGCACTGACAACCAGGGCACAGCTCCTGCATTGAGCATCTGCCCCCTGGTGGTCAGTGTGTGTCATAGTGACCAGTAATTCCCAGTCATTCTGCTGTTAGGGTAAATTTGCATATTATACTTTTATTATATAGGATGAAACAAAGTTGAAATTTTACACAAAAAAAAGATAAATAAAGGTTAAATGATTAATACAACTCCACCATGCTCTTAAGTGGTAAAGCCAGAATTCAAATATACATATTTTAGTTTTTTTTTCTAAATTATATCAGCTGATTGCATACAATATAGTGTCATTTCAGCACATCACCCAAGCTTTATTTCAAGTGCTAAATAGGTACATATGGCTATTAATCACTGCACTGGATGCATTATTTTTTTTTTTTTACTATTCTCCGAAAGACTTAATCTCAATGATGCTGGTTACTCCCACTTTATTTCCTTGAGCATCTAATATCACCCACTCCAAATTCTTATAAAATCTTACAAAGTTTCAAGGATCTTGGCTCCAATAAAAACTTCACAGATTATCCACATCCTCTAAAATGAATCAATATCTTTCTACTGCTTCCTTGTGGCATTCTGTCCTGTGTTACCACATTTCAGCTGCCGTTTTGGCATTATAACCTTTTTTGTATTCATCAGTGTCAACTACTAGGTTGTTAGCTGTTGGAAGCCACAGAATGGGTCTCACTGATCTATGTATACCTGTCCAGTCCTTAGTACAATTCCTTATATATAGTGGGTAATAGGTAACTGTCAAAATAAATAAAATAAAGTTTCCAGATAAGGAGAAAACAGTAACACATATTTGAAAAATGATCAAATTTTAGTATATGTTATCTGTTTGATGTCATAATGCCTAGTTTTAGATGATATTTTAACACTGATAGCTATTGTGATGCCAAACATTTTCTGATACATTTACCATCTAGGACACAATAAAATTTGAGGCTACAAGTAAAAATGTATGAAAATGCTATTACTAGTATCCAACTTTGCATTGAAAAAATCCATTATTTATATTCTTCATAAATACATGTATATTTATTTCGGTAACCTACTCATAACTTTGTCATTGGAAATGACAGTTTGCGATGGTTGCATTATGCTAGGTAATAGAAATCAAATCTATGGAAGGTAATTTCTGATGCATCAAGAAATCCACATATTAAGAAGTGAATGCAGAAAAAGCAACAAACCAATAAATAGCTTATACTTTCACCTCACACAAAAGAATGCTATACTTTTTTGGGCCATTGACAATAAAAATTATGAATATTTACATGCAATCCCAATAATGGAACCAAATAATAGTAAAATAGTTTTCAAATCAATAAGAAACAGTGAATTAAATGAATTAATGGGATTTTGATGTCAACTGTATTTTAAATTATCCTTTTAGATAAAACTCACAGCCTTCTTTCCCACAGACATACATTGAAGAGGCACTTTACTTCTTTTTATTTATTAAATCAAGATTATTCTTTAACACCAGAGGCATTCTTTTTTAAATATAAGCTTTTTACAATTTATCTGTACTTGTGCAGTTGGTATCAATATAATGAAAAAAACAGATCTGAACACATTATCTTCTATAATAAAAGCGAAACATGCAAATGTGACCGTTACCACCAGCCAATCAGAGCGGCTGTAGGCAAATTAACCCAGCCAAAATGGAGGCCAACAGCCAATCAGAGCGGCTGTATGCAAATTAACCCAGCCAAGATGGAGGCCAACAGCCACGGAACTTGAGCAAACCAAAGCGTTCTGTTGCAACTGCCTGCCTATGGCAGTTGGAAGTGGCACCAACTGCCTGCCTATGACAGTTGGAAGTGGCACCAACTGCCTGCCTATGGCAGTTGGAAGTGGCACCAACTGCCTGCCTATGGCAGTTGGAAGTGGCACCAACTGCCTGCCTATGGCAGTTGGAAGTGGCCTGCTTGGCAGCTGTCCAGGCCCTTCCAGGGCACCAGGAAGTGGGAAAGCAAGGTGGCGGGCCGGGGAGCGGATAAGCGGTGGCAG